>PVKV010021978.1:0-13321 GCA_004027835.1 Alouatta palliata | reverse complement strand
AATAATTTATTTAACTGCTTCCCATTGATAAACATTTAGGTTGCTTCTAGCTTTTATTTTTACTATTAGAAATTTGTGTCTACATTATGTGGAAGACTGTGGCAAACATCCTTTGGCTGACTCCATTAACTCTCTACCTTTTCACACACATTCCACAAAGGAATCTCTGACCTTTTCTTTATCTTGGCTCTCTTAAGGGAAGAGACCTGAGATGTTCTGGTCTATAGCTACATTCAGCCATACCTTATGAAGAACAGGTTTCAGGAATGAGGTATTCACATGTCTTTTGCCAGCTATGAGACCCTTAATTTCCTTTAGTTTATTTGCTTTGAAATTGCTGGAGATTTTTTCCGTAACTTTTATTGGTGATCCAGAAGACAGATAATTCTATTCTTCTGTGTGTGTGTGTGTGTGTGTGTGTGTGTGTTTGATAGAGTCTTGCTCTGTCACCCAGGCTAGAGTGTTGTGGCGTGATCTTGGCTCATTGCAACTTCTGTCTCCTGGATTCAAGAGATCTTCTGCCTCAGCCTCCTGATTAGCTGAGATTACAGGCATCTGCCACCATGCCTGTCTAATTTTTTTGTATTTTTTAGTAGAGATGAGAGTTTGTCTTGTTGGCCAGGCTGGTCTCGAACCTCTGACGTCAGGTGATCCACCCGCCTCAGCCTTCCTAAGTGCTGGAATTACAGGCGTGAGCCACTGTGCTTGGCCCAATTCTGTTGTTTTCTAGTTGTATCTTCAGTATAGGTTGAGGTATAAGACATTTACATGATTCTGCTCCCACTCCATGTCCTTTTAATTTTCCCCGTCGGAGTAGTAAAAGCCTTCATTTGGATGATCTGGTCAGTTTCTCCTTTGGCTAATTTGTATAAATAAACATACGGATTTGAAAGATTTAGTGAATATATAGTCTTTCTTGGCTTTTTTTTTTTTTTTTTTTTTGGAGACAGTCTTGATCTGTCACCAGGCTGAAGTGTAGTGGCGCAGTCTCGGCTCACTGCAATCTCTACCTCTTGTGTTCAAGCGATTCTCCTGCCTCAGCCTCCTGAGTAGCTGGGATTACAGGCACGCACCACCACACCCGGCTAATTTTTTTGTATTTTTAGTAGAGATGGGGTTTCACCATGTTGGCCAGGATGGTCTTGATCTCCTGACCTCGTGATCTGCCCGCCTTGACCTCCCAAAGTGCCGGGGTTACAGGTGTGAGCCACCATGCCTGGCCCTTTTTTGGCTTTTTGATCTAAAGGATGGTTTTGTGACCTTTACAACTATTTAGAATAACTGACCCAGGATCCATTTAAGAAGTGTTTATTAATCAGAATATGATCCTGATTTCATGATTGTTTGGATTTTAGTGTTTAATATGGTAAAACTTAAATTTATTTTATGGAAGTCCCAAGAACTTTTTCCCATTTGAGTGACTAAGCATTCCTCCTTCCTCTAATGTTAAATTTATTTTTGGTAAATTGTACCAGAGGGCATTGCAGAAGATTTTGTGCAAAAGAAATACCTTGTTCAACCATTTATGTTCCCCTAAATCATTTACAGTTTTTTACATTTATATGTAAATCTAATAAGAAGCTTTTTGGATAGCTGGGCATGGTGGCTCATGCCTGTAATCCCAGCACTTCGGGAGGCTGAGGTGGGAGGATCACTTGAGTCCTGGAGTTCAAGACTAGCCTGGGCAACATGGTGAAACCCTTTCTCCATCAATAAATAAATAAATAAGCTGAGTGTGGTGGTATGTGCCTGTGGTCCCTGCACTTTGGGAGACTGAGCTGGGAGGATCACTTGAGCCCAAGAGTTCAAGACTATACTGGACAACATAGTGAGACCCTTTCTCTAAAAAAAAAAATAAAAATTAGCTGGGCATGGTGGCACATGCCTGTGGTCTCAGCTACTCTGGAAGCTGAGGTAGGAGGATTGCTTGGGCTCTGGAGGTTGAGCTGCAGCAAGCCGTGATCATGCCACTGTACTCCAGTTTGGGTGACAGAGCAAGACCCTGTCTCCAACAAAGCATTTTGAATGATATGAATATGTGAAAAGTGAATAAAGATAGTAGTTTCCTCTAAAGCCATAAAATACTATTCGACATTTTCATGTATCAGTATTAAATTAAAAGAGCTACTATTAATGGCATTGAATGCCATAAAGTACTTGCCTTTTCTTGGCATCGTGTTTGGTGAGTGAGGTATATGGGAAATCTCACTTCAAGAGCCCTAGAGGATGCTGGTTGCTGGTGTAATGATTTAATCACATCGTTTGTAATTTCCCTCTCTGAGCAGCCTAGTCTGAGATTGTGCTGTTGGGAGACTATGGTGCTTATTAGTATCTCTCCTCTGTGCCCTGCCATGACTTTGGCAACTCAGATGGCTTACGGAGGGATTTGATTTATTACTGATTATTAAATTACATTCACAGTTTATTATTGTTACAGGGGCTTGACAGCAGTGAGTCAGCTTTTGGAGTGAAGTGTGTGCTCATAGCGATGGCATTTCAAGCATTCTTGGATGCCCTTGCCAAACTTCCCCTTGGAACTCACTGCCTTCGTTACCTTTGTGACATTTTAGTTTTTTCCTGCTGAATGTGGCTCTTTTTCTTCTGGTTTAAGGAACAACCTTATATTATCAGCCTGGCCTCCTGTATGGTGGATCTGTGGAACATGACTGTAGTGTCCTTCGTGGCATTGGCTATTACCTGGAGAGTCTTCTTTGCTTGGCTCCATTCATGAAGCATCCATTAAAGATAGTTCTACGAGGAGTGACCAGTGATCAGGTTGACCCTTCAGTGAGTACTGAGAACAAACCGTGGGTTTGTTTTTGTTTTGTCTCTTGTCACAACCCAGCTTGTGAGAAAAATGTTCCTTATAAAGCTCAGTTTTATTTCAAATGTATATCTTTTGTTATTTTCCTTGAAGTTTAGAAGTTAATCACTCCAGAAGGCAGATGAACCAAAACATGGGATCATAAAATTCAGGACGATTGTTAACAGTTATCAAGGTGCCTTTCATTGTTTCTAAGGACCTTCAAAACACATGCTCTCAGTCTCATCATGGCTGATCATGGCTGACATGAACTATAGTTCTGTTGGCTCTAGTATGTGACAGTGGAGTTTTTCTAAGGTCATGTGGTAGCTGAGACTGGAGGGCAGCGACCAAAATTTTGGGCAGGAGATTATATCTCCTTGGCATTGCCACAGCATGATCTTGACTTACTCAGGTTTCAATCATAAACTCAAGGTCTTTTGTCTTCTGAGAAGAGTTTGCAGATTTAGAAAAAGGGCATAAATTCAGGAAAGGAATATGTGAGCTTTGGTAGTTTGTGGGTATCAGCAAGCTTTTTATTTTTTTCACCAAGGGCCGTGCCAGAGCAAGCTTTTTATTAAACATGCTAATTTTTCTGCAGGTATGGGGAGAATGGTTTCATGTCAAGCAAAACTTTTCTTTGTGATCACCACAACTGTCTTAGTGCCATTCTAGGACGGAGAGACAGAGAGAGAGAGAGAGAGAGAGAGAGAGAGAGAGAGAGAGAGAGAGAGAGAGAGAGAGAGAGAGAGAGAGAGAGAGAGAGAGAGAGAGAGTGTGTGTGTGTGTGTGTGTGTGTGTGTGTGTGTGTGTTAGAGGGGGAGAGAGAGAGAGAAAGAGAGCGATATTAGAGAAGTCTAGAGAAGTCCTGTCCAGGACCCCCTCCCTTGTAGGGAGGATGGATTCTCTGCTTTTGGATGCTCTGCTGTTCAGAGACAATGTCTTAAAGCTGATGGCCATGATAAAAAGTCTTGACTGAGGTGGTATGCTTGCCTTTGCCATTACAGATACAGGCCAAGACCAGAGAATGGGTAGCTTCTGAGGCAGAATGTGAATTATGTAACTTTTCTACTCAGGGAGGACCAATGAGGTAGTGCTGTGAGCCCCAAAGTAGAGACTACTGCTGTTCATCAAGATACCTACGAGGGTGTAAGTGTTAATATGTTCTTAGGCAATGCAAACTTATTCTTCAATTCTTGAAAATTCAGCTGCATAAACTCGTTTCCCTGGGATACTGAGTATAGTACAAGATCTTCTTAAGCTATAAAGGAATGTTGCATAAGCTGTTTAGAATATTTCATTAAGTGTTTTTTTTTTCTTTTTACATTTTCTAGAAGACTATGGGAAATGAGTTCTTTGAATAAAAGTGTGAGAAGAGGCATAAATACATTTAGGTTGAAAGAGGGGTAGGTGCCTCAAAAGTGGGAAAAGGCCCTGAAGTGTACAGCAGTGTGTGTATCCGTTTTGTACTTTTTTTCTATACTTGCTAATTATTTTACAAGCTTTTCTCACTGGCAATATTTTAAAATGTTATATGGTAACAGACAAAGATCAGCTGATGAATTTCTCAGAAATGGTACCCAAAAATCTATTTTCATTTGCTGTAGGACTAACTGCTTTTGCCAGCTGCGTAACTAAAATGACCTTGGTTTATTTATGTAGGGTAAAATAAATATACTAAATCCTGAATAAAGAGTGACTTCTTCAGCTCATCCCATGGCTCCTTCATTTCTAACTGCTTCTTTTCTGTGTGGTTTTCTCATTAGTTCATGTCTGCATCTACGCTGCATACAAGGATGAAATGAGTGATTTTGTCCTTAACAAACTCATAGTCTCATGGGGTAGGTAGCTGGAAACCCATTTATGGAGATTACATGGATGAATACCTTTGGGCTCTGACAGAGGTAGAAGCAAAGTACTGAGTGTCAGAGAGGGTTTCTAGAGGAGAGAAAATCAGAGTCAGTCTGGGTTTTTGGAAGATAATTCTGGAGGTTGAGTGAAAGATGAATGGAGAAGTGATAGTCTAGCTTGGGCATTATGGAGATGGAGGGAGAAAGGAAGGGGCAGATATGGCAACTGATTGGGGCAGACAGAGTGAGAGGAAGGGGTCGTAGATGACTCCATGATTTCTGTCCTGGTTGCCGTAAAGGATAATGATCATAAAGATTATTCCCATTTGACGAAGGGAAGAGGAAAATTGCAGTAGGATAATGGCTTTCGATTTTGGTCCTGTTCCCTGGGATGTTGGCAGCCTAACCATATAAGGATTTCCAGTTGGCAGTTTGAAATTATTGTCTGGAGCCTTGGAGACAGGTCATCAGAATGTTACCTAGGTCACCAGAATGTATGAGATTGGTCAGGCTGAGGTTGAACACTGGTGGGTTTGGCTGAATTTATCTTTAAAGTGGTTTTTTTTTTTTTTTGACATGTACAGTGTGGCTTTGGTGGTGGTTGTCGTTGTTGGTGTGCTTATGTATCTGAATTGGTTGTTCATATTCGAAACTCCAGATTTTACATTGTGATAGGGCAGTGTGACAGTACTGAGTGATGGTTCCTCCATGACAGCCATCAGGTGGAGGTGAGTAACAGCTGCCTGTTTTGGATAAGGCATGAGCTCCCCAGCTGGACTCAGGTCACCACTGACCTCATTATTCATTTAAGCTTCCTTTCTGCCCTCTGTGGACATTAGAGTTTTCTGCCCCATGGTCCCAAGGACTAAGAATGGAAGAAGGAGAAATGAGTATTTAAGGTGTGAGTGGGAGAAGAGGAGCTAGAGACAGAGTGACTGTGGAGATAGAAGTGTTTGGAGAAGCCAAGCAGGAATCAAGTTTTAAGAAGCAGGGATAATCTACACAGTCACTCTTTGCAGGAGTTGAGTCAGATTCAACAGTGAGACATTTCATTGACCTTTGAAAGAACAATGTCATTGGAGTGTAAGGACAGGAAGAGACTGAGGAATGAGTAGGAACTAGTGGTATTGGAAAGTTAGGAGATTCTTTCAAAAGTTTTTAAGAGCTGAGGTTGGGAATTCTTTTTAGACTAGGGGAAACCTGAGTTTGCTTATAGGCTGAGGAGAAGCTGTAATGGAAAAGAAAAGAATTAAAAGAGCTGAGGGTCCTTGGTGAAGTTCGGAGGGGATAAGGATTGAAAATAGAGGTGATGGAATAAGCCTTATGAAGAGGAAGAAGACATTTTTTCCTTAGAGGCAAGAGATTAGAAAGTGGGGAGAAATTTTAAAGAGGAGAAAAGTTCTAGGAGGTCTCCTGAATGTTAGTGGTGTGCCACCAGAGCTCCCAGTATGTATTTCTTGGTGCCAACAAGCTACTCCAATGGTGGGTGAAGATTCCATTCTTTTCTAGTTCCCTCTTAGAGAGGGAAAAGAAGTACAGTAATGTCTACCAAGTACTGGGCATTGTTCTAGGTGTACATATGTATGTATGTGTTGTATCCATATTTGTTTAATTCTTCTACCAACCCAGTGAAGTGGGTGTTTCAGACAATGTAACTGGAGAGCAGGCTTCTTCCTCCCTTTTTAGACATAGATTGATTACATTTTTATCTTTGGATTGATTGGCTACACTGTAATGGTAATGCCATTGCCCTAAGGTGCCACTTAGGTGAGATTTTTGCCCTGTCTCTCTGACTGCAAAGTGGACTGATCAGTTTCCCTTAAGCAGAACTTGCAGGCCACCATCACTCTGCTAAAACTATAATGTGCAAAGCTGCAGGAGACTGTCGAGTGTTCAGCCCAGCCTCTCCTTTTACACAGGAGGAAACCGAGGCCCAGGAGACAGGGAAGCGTCCAGGGTCTCACAGCCAGTGCGAGGAAGAGTAGGTCCCAAGCCCTCATCTGCTTTTCCAGTCTTTGTCTCACTGCACCAAGTTGCCTGTCCTCCATGTCAGATGGAGAGTGATAAGGGGACAGGACTACACCTGGAATTACCCTTGGGCTTCTGGCTCAACTAAGTTAAATTTGGCTTTACCTTTTGTGACTCAAGGTATAGGGAAAATGAGCCAGAAGGAATGCTGTGTTTTTTCACCTTTCTTTTCCTCAGGAGAGCTGGTGGCTGCCCAGAGTAATTGCAGCATTGCTTCCCCTACTTTTTTAGAATCTGACTTGGCTTTCTCCCCAGTTGCCCTTAAGCCTAGATTGCATTCTTCTTCATCTGGCAATCCCAAATGCGTATATTAAAAGTTTTTGAGTGTGCTTAGCTTTATTTTTTTATTTTTAGAGATAGGGTCTCACTCTGTTTCCCAGGCTGGAATGCAGTGGCATGATCATAGCCCACTGAAGCCTCAAACTCCTGGGCTCAAACCGTCCTCCCATGTCAGCCTCTCAAGTAGCTAGGACCAGAGGTGTGCACCAGTATGCCCGGCTAATTTTTTAGTAGAGATGAGGTCTTACTCTGTTGCTCAGGCTGTAACTTTAATATTTAATTAAAGTTAGCTAATGTTTAATGGTTTTCCTAGTTTCCCCTGCCCCACTTGATCTGTTCTAAGCATGTTCTTAGACCTTACAGGCCATTCCTACCTCTGGTAATTTTCTAATATCACAATATTTAGTTGGGTCTTCTTAGCCTGTTAGAGTTGGTTGCACCTTGGAGATAGCTGGGCTTGAGCCCCTTGCCTTAGAGATAAGGAAATTCAGATAGTTGTGATTTTCTTGTCTGAGGCCACATAGCTAATTAGAAGCAGAGCTGGGACCAGGACTAGGGCTTTTCCTACACACTCTGTGTGGTGCCCGCCCTCCAAGCCAACAGGCAGGTCCGAGAAGGGAACAAGTAAGGGAGTAACTTCCTTTCCTATGTAGCAGTTGAGGCAACATTTGCTGACTCGTTAGATAACAACACATGATTTGAATGTCATCTTTATACTCTTATCAGGAATCCACAAATGAATCAGAAAGACCCTAGACTTCCTAGGAGTCTGAATGCAGGAGGAGATAACAGTAACACGTGGCAAACTCTTGCCATTGTAATTGCAGTTTTGAGTTTGTGTTGCTTCATGTATTTAGAGACTATCATCACCCCCACTCCCCAGCTCCCATGTAAAATCATCACCTTCCCTTTAGCTGCCTGTGTAGTGCTCATCATTGGTACTCTTGGGTGAGCTGCTGAATAGTTCATTTTGGAGTGCTACCAGCTCTAAACATTAGATAACCATACTGGACAAATGCTAACGAAAAAGGTGGTTTTCTTCTGTAGTGTTTATACCTACAAGAATGAGTAGGGTTCTCCATTTGTTTTCCACAAGAGGCCATCTCTCCATGCTTTTTGCATGATGCCTCTGATGCTCACAATGACTGTAAGGTAGGTGTAGGTCTCCATGCCATACGTGAGGCAAGTGGGGCTGAGAGAAGCTCAGTGGGCTGTGAAATCGCAGTCTCCCTCAGGCAGAGCCAGTCTACTCGCTCAATTCTAAGCCAGCACCCTTTCTGTTTACCATACCGTGTCATCTGCCTGGTTGCTAAGCCTCACTTGTTTCTTTGACTCTTTTTTTTGAACTTTTTTTTTTCTGAAATAATTTCATAGGTTGATGTTCTTAAGGCAACAGCACTCCCTTTGTTGAAACAGTTTGGGATTGATGGTGAATCATTTGAACTGAAGGTAAGAATGTATGAACTGTTGGCCTTATGTTTCTGTGGAAAACATTTTTCCACTGACTCATTGGAAGAGCTGTGTGACTCAGTGTATGTGTGTCACATTAGAAGTCACCATTTATCAGAAGACTCAGGGCTCATGAATTAAACATTACAGACTTTGAACTGAAAGGGACCCTTTAGTGATAACAGTAGTAGCCAACAGTTATGTTGCACTTATTTTGCGGTGGGGGCTCTTCTAAGCAGTTTACAAATACTAACTCCTTTTCTCTCATGACAGCTCCGCCCATGTCCCTCAGCTAATAAGCAGTGGAGAACAGATCTGGGCCGTATTGGCTCTCCGATCTAAATGATCTGGATGTAATTTATGTTCAAGGGCTCCCAACCTGGATGTCCCTGAGAATTTTTAGTATTTCCAAAATTTAGTAGAAGTAGTTTAAGCATCTGTATGTTCTTGAATTATATCATTCCAGTGAGGTAAACTGTTAAGCATCTCTGCTTTTTACATTCATGTTTTAAACAGGGGAAATGACTTCATTTTTATTTAATAATGTTTTGATAGATCAGTTATTTGTGTGGGAGGAGAAAAAGGGGTTTCTGATTATTAAGAAATGGGCTCAGATGATGGACTAGGTCACCTCCACATTTTAAGGATAAAGAAGTGACCTGCTCAGGATTACAAAGATGAATGGCAGAGCCACTTTGGGAGTCACCTTGGACTTTGACACATGCTGAGCATGTACTCTCTAGGAGCCAACATAAGGTGCTATTGGTCTCGAAGGGACTGACAGATTGAATATGGAAGAGCTGTGCCTTGTAAGGAAGCATCTGCTGGTATAAACCTTCCTGGGTGGGGTGTCAGGATAATCCATGGCTTTGTTGCATCCTTGCCTCATCTTTCTCACTCTCTGTGCAGATTGTGCGACGGGGAATGCCTCCTGGAGGAGGAGGCGAAGTGGTTTTCTCATGTCCTGTAAGGAAGGTCTTGAAGCCCATTCAACTCACAGATCCAGGAAAAATCAAACGTATCAGAGGAATGGCGTATCCTTTTCATTTATTTGGATTTCTTATTTTTTTTCTTGCCTCACTAAGATAAGGATGACAGCTTTACTTCTTCCCGAGGTTATTTACATTTTAGACTACAACTTTGAAAAGGCTTAACGGTGAAAACGTAGTTGTTGGCTGAGTGAGGATGTTCTGTTATCTGCCTCACCATGACTAGATTGATTGAGTCATTTTTTTTTCCAGTTAACATTTAGGCAAATAGCTCTGTTATATGTGATCCTTTCTCAAAAGGCTTTGGTTTGGAGGCCATGAATATACTGCAATTCCTCCCTTAGAAGAGATCATCATCATTTGGTGACGGAACCAAATATGAAAACACACAGTTCTAATATAATATGCAAAATGATATGTGCAGTGGGTTGGGGACCCGGAGTAGACAGTGGTCAGTTTTGTCTGGAGGACCTAGGGAGGCTGGAATAATAATAATGAACAATATTTACTATTAAGTACTTACTCTGCGTCTACTTCAGTATTCAACTTTACAGGCTTTTAAGCCTCAGATTGACTCTCGAATTCACTTACATCCTTTTTTGCAGATGGGGAAACTGAGGCTTCAAAAGCTTAAGTAATTTGTTAATGTCACACTGCTAATAAGCAGAGCTGAGATTTGAACCTTGTCTGTCTGACTCTGAAGTCCAGGCGTTTAATCTCTACTTTTTCCAATAGAAAGGAGCCTTGAAGAACAGAGGATTGCAAAGTAGAGCGAGAAAGGAGGAGTGCTTCAGGCAGAAAAATGGGGCTGAGCAGGGTGGCAGTGCACAGTGGTTCTGGGAAGTGGCAAGTAATGAGATGTGGCAGGATTTCAGGATGGTCCATGGCATTTGATGGTAGAATTGGGCATGAGGACAGGCAGGAGCCAGTAAAGAGCTGAAGGTGGCTGGAATCATGTTACTATGTAGAATGCAAGGACAAGAGGGTGAAGAGGCCTCCAAAACTTGAAAGCAAGAGTTAAGTAAGGAGGGAAGTACGAGTGGAGAGGAGAATAAAGAAAACATAGCTTCCTGGAAGCCCTGGTTGGCACCTTAAAAAGCCCTGAGGGGTCAGCCCTGGGTTGAGGAAAAGCTGAGGGACTCAGCAGCAGGCTGCTATGATGCCCTGGGGAAGAGTGCTGGAGCCCAAGAGCCCGAGGGACTAATTGTGGGTTGTGGAGTGAAGGGGAGGGAAACGGCACCTTTTGGGGACCACTCTTTCCAGAATCTTGACAGGAAAGAGAAGGAGAAGGAAGAATGAGGCAGTAACTTGATGAAGCGAGAGTAGGTGATACTTTCCTCCCTTTTACAAAAAGGTTGGTAAGGATTTTAGTGTTTTTATAGGTTTTTTAATGTAGATGAAGCAAGGTAACAAGCTGATTAAAAGCCCAGGTGCTGGAGTCAGAAAGACGTGGGTGCTGACGCTGGCTTTAACACTCACCAGTGGAAGCATTTTGGCCCTAAGCCTTGGTTGCCTGTGTAGCTTTGGTCCTGTTATAACTGCTGTGAGGGACTGTCACCAAGGGTAAAATGAAATTGTAGTTACACAGTAGGATACACTGGTGTGTAAATAGCATCAGGTGAATAGTCACTACTGTTCTTTTTATTCTTACTTGAGAGGGGAATGGATTCAAGTCCACAGGCATATGGTAAGGGTGGCTCCAGGTAGAGCTGTGTGGAGGTAAGTGGAAGGGGGTTAGGCTGAGTTTTCAGTTGTTACCGAGTTAGGATAGGATTGAAGGTAGGGGGATGGGCAGGGTAGGATAAGGGAGTGTGACAAGGATGGTAAAGATGTGCTGTCACAGTGGGGCATCATAACTGAAGATAAGAAAAAGGCTGTGGAACAGCGGTAAGGTCTTGGCTGAATGTAAGAAAAAGGCTGTGGAACAACAGTAGGGTCTTGGCTGAAGGATCACTTGTGAGGTCCCATGTGACTGTGTCCAGTGGCAGTTGGCAGCCTAGAGGGGGGAGTAGAGAACATAGGAGAACCAATTTCATCCAAGGACGGATGCAGGTTGGCAAGGTGTGTGGGTCCTACAGGAGGACGGTAGAGGGTGGGTGCTGGAGCATCGGTAAGTACATTCCTCACTGAGGATTGTCTCAGGGACTCACCAGCCTGGAGAAAGCAGGTCAAGGGACTAGTAACAGGTTTAAAGATCAGGTCTAGTAGAAATAGATATATGTACTATGTAGGACAAGAGGTTGTGTTTAGGGAATGTTGTTTTGGGATTTCAGATATTAAAAGTGGTATAATCTAGGTGCTGACAAGATCTAGGTGGGGACATTGTTGGAGGCCATGGAGCTAGATGGGCTATGGGGATGACTTTCCTGGTCGGAGTGTGACAAGGAAGGGTAGACTAGAGAGCCTGCCTCTCAGGGTTGGGGTGGATGCCTTAGATTGGGTTTTGTATCTCTCAGGAGGTTTGGGGATGCTCTTACTTGGAGGAAGAGAGGTGTGACCTGGACTGTCTTTTCAGAGGCCTCAAATAGCTTCAACAGTAAGTGGTGAAGGGCAGGGAGTAGGGTGGGCTGCAGGGCTATCGGTAGAGAGAGTGCTGGTTAAGATAGAAGATCTCACTTGGATTGCTGCCTGAAATTCTTTTTAAAGATCATCAAAAGCACAGGAATACATAATAACAAAGCCTTCCTGGATTATAGTCTGTCTCTGCATGGCTGTCCCCCAGACCATGTAAGCATCAAGCTTTGTGTATACCAGGAGAGACTGGGCAAAAGGAGAAATGGTTTCTTTTTTTAGGAGCCCCCAGCTTGATGTATAGTTAAATTGCCCAGGCGACTTCCTAAGGTGATGTTCAGCTCTAATATTCTCCACATCAGAGGAGCTGGAATAAGGTTAATGAGGTTACAAAGAAATGGAAATGCAATGTAACTAGGTGTGTGTTTTTAAAGCCAAATGTGCCTTATCTATTTGAACTCATTCTCATTAACAGGTGTATTGTATTCCGCAATATATAGAACCCGAAATCAAACCCTGTTGATGGCCATTGAGTTGTCGTTTGCTTTTCACCATTGCCAAAAATGGTAAAGACATTAACCATGAAAAAAAGTGTAGTAAGTGTATAGGAATACGCTTTTCAATACACTCCAGTAGGTGTATAAGAATACACTTTCAGGGATACTTCACGTTTGCCTGGAGGAGTGGTGGTTTTTTCCTCCTTATTTGAGATGTGTTTCCTTAATGCTGTATTGGCAGCAGTGAACTTTGTTTGGAATTCAGTCTCTGTAGTCTGGAAATATGATTTCTGGCGGTGTGCTCTGTTTTGACACGGTCTTGTCCTAACAATATGGGTTTCATCACAGTGGGGTCCCCCCTGTTCTCTCTGGGTGTGCAAATGGCTCGTGTCCTTCGATGATCTTGCTGGGAAATGGGGAAGGGTTTTACAGAGGAGAACATAAAAGCTAAAAGAGCTACGGTGCCCGGGCACCTTGGGTGTAACTTTGTTCCAACCTGGCTTCTCCCTCTAATGTTCTTGGAACTGTCCCTATGTAGAACCTGATCCAGGAAGGCACTTGTGAGGTCCCAAGTTCCTCCCTCCCTGGAGGCAGGGGATGGGACACAGAAATCATCCCCAGTGTATCTCTGACTGGTAGAGGCTGCCTCCCAGCTCCCCAGCAGAGTTGACACAGTGCCCTTGCTCAGATCCCTGTCTGTAAACCAAACATTTCAGCCACTGGTCTGCAGAGCTGCCCATTTCACAAACATCTCAAAGGAATGTGGGTTTGAATGGAGATTGCCGCCTTGGCCAGTTTTGCAGCCTGGGAAAAAAGAGCTGCCTTTGGAAAAGGCCTTGAGTTGGTTTTGTGGTTTTTTTCCTTGCAAGGCTGATTGACTGCTGGACTAACTTTGGAGGTTGTATTTCCCATAGG
>PVKV010021977.1:0-36371 GCA_004027835.1 Alouatta palliata | reverse complement strand
GGTGAAACCCCGTCTCTACTAAAAATACAAAAATTAGCTGGGCATGGTGGCATGTGCCTGTAGTCCCAGCTACTCGGGAGGCTGAGGCAGGAGAACTGCTTGAACCCAGGAGGCAGAGGTTGCGGTGAGCCGAGATCGCGCCATTGCACTCCAGCCTGGGTAACAAGAGCGAAACTCCGTCTCAAAAAAAAAAAAAAAAAAAGTATACTACCACCCAGATGAACTAGCAGGGAGATAAATCGCATGACCTCTGAGTTCCCTCCCATGCTAAATATATAAAAACTATTGTATTACATTATATACATGTATATGTTTTTTGGGGTTTTTTTGTTTGTTTATTTATTTTAATAGTCCTTAAAGTTAGGGAAGGAAAACAGAAGTAGGTTTTCAGATTTCGCCGATACCTTCAAGTCCTGGAATTACATGCCATTTCTCAAGTTGCAGGGACAATTCTATGAAGCTAAGACAGGCCCCCCTTGCTCCTGGTGTCCATCTAACTGATGCTCTCAGTCCATCTAACTGATGCTCCTCCTTTCCTCTTCTGGTTGTTGCTGGAAATTTCTCATTCCTTGGGATGGCTGAGGCCATCTCTGTGACCGTCCCCCCAAGGCTAGAAGCCAGACATTGCCCACGCTTGTGGTGCCCACCTGTCTTCCTTGAGCCTTTCAGGTATACAGGGAGGCCTGTGGTGGCAGGTGGAGGTAAGCAACAGGGTTCAGAAGGGAAGGTGGAAAGGAATGCAGCTGGGAAAAAAACAGAAGCCCAGAGCGGTGAGAAAGGCCTAGCCAGGCCTTAGTGAGGGAAGCCAAGGCAGTCCCTTGTCCTGCCTGGCTATGAGAGAGGGACATAGTAGTTGGCTAAGAGCTGTGGGGCCTCACCTGGGAGAAACCAGTTTGGGGGTACACAAGCAGCTGTGAAGGAGAGAAGAAACTAGACTGGGCCACATGGGCAGTCTACGGAATGTCGGAGAGCTGCAGTGAGGCCCTGAAACAAGGCAGGGACTTACTCGGGCAGTGGGCCAGCCCACAGTGGACAGTGGACAGATGTGGTGCTGACAGGAGGACTCCTAGAGAAATGGAAAGATCATGAGCCTGAAGGGGAATTCAGTTTCTGGGAATGGGAGAATAAGAACATAGAAAATGTCCTTCTGAGATGTCACTGTAGATCTTCCCCAAACACAGCTCACCCCATGAAGGGCCCAGACCCCAGCCTGTTGATGGGCCTCCATGTCTGCCCCATTTCCAGAGCTGTTTCCACAGCCCCCTTCCCACCCGAGCTCAGCACCTCCACATGGGAGTCTTTCCCCTCCTTTTCTCCAGCCCTTGTCCCCACCACCGTTCCCACTCTGGCATGGTTTGTTGGCTTAGAGCCAGGGAGTCTGTGGTCTGGGGTGGCAAGCTAGAAATCTTAACAGCCCTTTCTCACAGAAACATGAAATGGCAAACCCATAGCTGTAGGGGGACTATGGTAAAATGAATGAACCTCATTTTCCACATCTGTAAAATAGGGACAATAACAGCGCCCACCGCCTATGCTGTCATGAGCACACAATGGGAGCATGTGCAAAGCTCTTAGCCTAGTATCTGGTGCACAGGCAGTGCCCAGCAAGAAGCAGTATTCCATCTCCTATATAACCTCTTAGTTCCTCACCTCCACTCATGGCTGGCCTAAACTATTCTCCATGCAGCATGGTGATCTGAAAATATGCGGACATCCATCACTCTCCTGAAAACTCAACAGTATCTCATTGTTAGCAACAGGCAGTCTGTACAGCTTCTGCCCACTGCTGCCCCGACTCAGGGCTGTGGTCACAGTGGCCTCTGATGTTCTTCGCCTCTCTCTCTCTACCTGCAACATTCGTCCCTGACCCTCTAAGTCGTGACTCAGCTCAAGTGTCATTTTCTCGAAGAAGTTTCTCTAACCACCTGCTACTCTATTCAGCAATCATCCCCTATCTGTAATTACTTTATTGATTTATTGTTCACGATCCCATGAGAAGGCAGCTCCATGAAGCTCCTGAGCTGACTGAATGAATGAAGGACACATGTTATCCACAAGCTTTGGGTGCTTTATAAATTAAACTGGTTCAGTGGCCTGCCTGGTGGGACTGACCAACACAGCTCCAAGTTCCCAGTGCTCTGTAAGGCAAGGCCTGGCCACCTGAGTATAAACAAATATTACACATCAAGCCCAGCTGCCCAAAGTAAACATTTTTATTCTCAACTCTGCCTTAGGGGTCTCTAATTTTGCAAGCATGAGTAAATGGAATCAACAATAATCCTCTCCTTAAATGTCTTGCATTAAAATTTCTCACTTAAAAAGTTTCCTGTTTTGCCTAAAGATAGTGTGATTTGACGGTGACCTGAAACAAGCTTGAGGCTTGTGGACACAAAGAGTTAATCACCTTATTTCCTGCCAATTCACCGAGCAGTGAAAGGCCACAGGCAGCTAAAAATAGCAGCCCCGTAGAGCTGTCCTTCCAAGAGGAAAAGAACTTAGCAACAAAGAGACACTCAAGGGGTGAAGTGAGCAAAAAATCATTAGTCCAGTTTCTGCACATGCCAGGGCATGTGACCCTTGGGAATGCCACGAGGCCCAGCAGAGGAAGGAGAGGATCAATGCTTTCATGACCTCCAACTCGGTGCAGCCCAAATCCAAATGGGCCTGGGCTGACCTGTGCATTTACCCCTGAATGCCCTTGGTCAGCAGACACGGGAGCCAACAAGTGGGAAAACGTGTCCTCCACAGTGCTCTTTTTTTTTGAGGGGGACCCCAGCTCCCAGCCAGGAAATGGCAGAGAGGAGGGAAATCCTTCCCCTTGGAGTGGCCTTCTGTTTTCCAGGGTTCACAGGACAGTCTCTCGGATGACCCCAATGAGGCTGTGTGGCCGCTCAGCCTCCATTCGCTGGGGCCTCCTCTCGGCTTGGGGCCTCCCTGCCGGTGTGAAGGTGCTCAGGTCGCCGCAGCTCTGGAGGTGCAGCAGGCCAGGCTGTCTCCGCGAGGGCAGCATGTGGGCCCTGGATGTGCTGGGCTGCAACGGGGCCATTATCTTTGGGAGAAGAGGAGGTGGGGAGAAGTTAAGTAAGTCTTACCAGATGTGGCTCTTTGACCTACCTCCTAGGTCCATCCACCTGTCTTCATGTGTAATTGCTTTAAAGAAGAAAAAAAAAAAGGCATTTTCCCAAAGTGGAACTCACTTGGCATTCTGGAGGTTCTTTGAATGTAAATTCTCCAAATGTTCTACCATTTCAGCTGTAGACCCGTAAACCACACTTAACTGATTTGTCCACTGCAATTTCTTGCTTTAACATTCTTCTCATCACTTTTCTCTCATTTCTCCAAAGTCTAAGTCAGTGATCCTTGCTGGCATCTGAACATTATAACTGGGTCAGGGAGGGACAGTTATTGTCAGAAACATGGATTTCCAGCTGAATTGCCACAGAAGTCCCATTGCAATGGGGACAGTTAGCCTGACTCAGGCTCAGGTGTCTGTATTTTTAATAAGAACCCAAGTGAGAACCACTGATCTGGGATTGGAACCAGGTGATGGATGTATAAAATGTTGACCAAAGTACAGGCACAGTGGCTCGTACTTGTAATCCCAGCACTTTGAGAGGCCGAGGCAGGAGAATTACTTCAACCCAGCACTTTGAGACCAGCTTGGGTAACAGTGACACTCCATTTCTACAAAAAAAGAAATTGTTTTTTTTTTTTTTTTTGAGACGGAGTTTCGCTCTTGTTACCCAGGCTGGAGTGCAATGGCGCGATCTCGGCTCATCGCAACCTCCACCTCCTGGGTTCAAGCAATTCTCCTGCCTCAGCCTCCCGAGTAGCTGGGACTACAGGCACGTGCCACCATGCCCAGCTAATCTTTGTATTTTTAGTAGAGACGGGGTTTTACCACGTTGACCAGGATGGTCTCGATCTCTTGACCTCGTGATCCACCCGCCTCGGCCTCCCAAAGTGCTGGGATTACAGGCGTGAGCCACCGCGCCCGGCTTTTAAAAGAAATTGTTTTTAATTAGCTGGGCATGGTGGTTCATGCCTGTAGTCCCAGCTACTTGGGAGGCTGAGGCAGGAGGCTCATTTGAGCCCAGGAGTTCTAGACCAACCTAGCCAATGGTGCAAGACCTTGTCTCTACTAAAAATAAAAAAAAAATAAAAAAAACTTAGCTGGGCGTGGTGGTGTGCACCTGTAGTCCCAGCAACCTGAGAGGCTGCGGCCAGGATCACCTGAGCCCAGGATTTCAAGGCTACAGTGAGCTATGGCTACACCACTGCACTCTAGCCTGGGTGATAAAGCGAGACCCTGTTTCAAAAAAAAAAAAAAAAGTCAACACAAACCATCCACTGATGCTTCAAATGGATCTGATAATCCTTTAATAAAAAACACAAAAACCAAGTGAGTTGATTTGTAAAAAGTCTTTAAGAATGATTCTTTTGCTAGATCTATTTTGTAATGTGTCAGAAACATAATTTTGAATATATAATATCATTTGCTTTGTAAACATGGCAAAAATATGAAAAATTCCTCATCCAACTGGGATTTAAGAGGAGAGAACTGTCCAGACTGTTTGAAAAATTGCACAGCCATGTCTATGTGACCTATAATACTGCTAGCAGCTTGGGAAAAACTTGGGGCTTTATTATTACCTAACATCACAGTACAATCATTTGTTTCATTTGTACCTTTCTGAGCTTTGAAGGTCATTAAAAGGTTATTCCCACAAAGATGGGAAATTAAATTTTATCAACAGTCTACTAATTACATTTGTCTTTAAGGTCTGTCTTGTCTCCTGATTAAGAATAAAAGTTCAACATTCATAGAAGTTGACTGTGTTACATAGTAAGTGAGGATGAGTGGTTTTGATATCAGTAAAAATCCAAATGTATCTAAAAACTCCAATGTGTGAAGCCAGCTAGAGTCAGAAATAACAGGTCTCCTTCTGCAGTCCTTACTTCCTTCTGCCTGGGAAAAGTTATGGCATTACAAAACCTCACCTGTAGGGTCCAGTCCTGGAAGGCCCAGCAGATGGCCCAAAATATATCACAACAATCTCAGCACATGAACTTTTAACCAGTCTGGAGCACAAAGATCTAGCAAACATTGTGATGATAGCATCTAGTGAACCGTACAAGTGCTTGTTCTTTTACCCCAGAGCTATTTCCCAGGGAGCAAAACTTTGCAGAAGGTCCAGGCCCACTGCCTGGTGAATGCTCCAGCTCTTACTTCATCAGAGCTTGGCAGCCTGGCAGAAGTGGCTCCTGTTTATTGGGCTGTTGGGGCCGCACAGAGGGAAGGTGACAGAGAATGATATCTGGAATAGCTAAGGGACACCAGGATGTAAAATGTTTCCCCTACACAGGCCAGTCACTGGAGCCTGATCCGGAACCATCAACTGATCAGACTTTTTAGGGTCTGTGGTTCATGTACCTCTTCATGCAAGTAATCAGATCATTCCACCCCGCTGGATCCCCTGAGGGACTGGGAGAGAGTTTGGCTTCTGGCTTCTATAAGAAGAGGCCAGCAGGTAGAAAGGGGGAACAGAAGGGAAAGTGAGAAGGGTAATTACTCAATCTGAATTAAAAATTTACCTATGATCCTGAAGTTGGTAATTATCCTGAGAAATTAGCCCACTTCAATTGAAGAAGCATTTTGGGGGCATTTAATGCACAAAGACACAGAACCACAATAACATCCGAACACCATTGTGGGGTGCTGTCTACGACATCCACCCCACTACCTGTAGTAATGAAGCAAACATCCAAAAGGGAATGACTTTTAAAAGAGGTGGAGAGAAGGCTGTTACCAGGAGGAAACTCCATTCATTCAGAAATACAGGTGCAGAGACTACCTAGTCCAACCCTTTAAAGAGGAGAAACCTGAGACCCAACTGGATTATGTTCATGCCCAATTCTATCTTTTCCCCAAGTGGCTTCAGTTTTGAGGATTGCCTTGTACTTTTTAATCTATAGGAAGAAAAGGTATTTATTCCTTTAGGACCTGTTGGCTTATTTATCTTGCCAAACATTTCATACTAATGTGAACAGCTCTTAGAATCTTGTCAATATTAAAATTCACCTATGTCATCATTTTCAAAGGGCTGAGAAAACATGCCCTATCAAAGGAAACCTTCAATTCAGGAAACCAAACGTTGCATGCACTCCACACTGTCCATAGCCTCTGCTCTTATTCCTAGGATACATTCTTTTCTTTTTCCAGACATGCTTCCACGTCGCAGAAAAACTGGGTTTTCTTTCCTTGAGCCAAGGTTGATATAGGAAAGTCACCACACTTGAAAGGAAAGCTCCCTGGCTTCCTTTCTCTCTCCCTCCCCTGACCTCTGAACGCCATTTCCCTAAAGACTGTGACCATGAACTTACTCGGCCACAGACAGGAAATCAGAGAAGCCACTTGAGCTGCTATGAAAATGAGTTATCTGATTCATGCTTGAGATTAATAATAAAACTACCTGTTCTAGGAAACTGGCACTTGTGATGGCTTCCTCCATGTGCTCCTCATCAGACTTCAAAACAGATTTAATGTTTTCTACAAGTTCATGGATGTCTGGGGTCATGCTACAGGAGGATTGCTCCAGGAACCTCGCCACCAGAAGCTTGGTGTCCATGTAGGATTTGTAATCTATCAAAGACCGCGGTCTGCCTCGCGAAGCTCTCGATCTCAGGCCTCTCCTCAAAGTCACTGCAGCCAGATCCAGTCTCCTTTCAGTCTGTGTCGCAGCTTCACAGCTGAGCACTGGGGCAGCTGTGGGCAGAAACAAACAACATGTACCCATTGGCCAACCCCTTTTTTTTTTTTTTTTTTTTTTAAAGACGGGGTTTCACCATGTTGGTCAGGCTGGTCTTGAACTCCCGACCTCAGGTGATCCACCCGCCTTGGCCTCCAAAGTGCTTGGATTACAGGCGTGAGCCACCACGCCTGGCCTGGCCAAACCCTTTTGAACACATGCCTGTACCTGAAAGCACAGACCACAAAACTCAACATGGAAAGCATCTGACAAATGCTGATAGCCATGCACATCCTGCTTTTCATCTTGCAAAAGCGGGAAAAACAACTATGACACGAGGTTATTCCCTGAAGTTCAGTTCCAACTGGATATGGCCCAAAACATGTAATTGTGTCATGTACAACACCACCCCCAAGGTAAAGCCAGATGGTAGAGAGGAGAATCCAGAATGCAAACCACAATGAAGTAAGTTTCATGGGGTGTGACAAATAGATGGGGATGGATGGGCCAAGCAGGAAAAATGTGGCTGACCAATGAAAGGACGTTCCAAGGAGTGAGGATGAAGCAGTCACTTGAGGGAGGAAGGGGCTGAAGAGAGACAAGACTTGTCGGATGGATGTGATGCTCTGGTCACTTTGACTATACCTTTGTCCCAAATGTCCTCAAGGACATTGTACTGACTTGTGTTATTGATGCTCACACCATGGATATGAGGTAGATCTATAGCTATTACAGAAAGAGAAATTTCGGTGCAGAAAAAGTACACATCATTTGGAAGTCAACAGAGGGCCTGGGAAATCCATCACAGGCTCTAATCTCCATGGCTACCTACATCAGCAAGGGTGTAAAGACCAGCAGAAGGCTTCTGCACTGTGAAGTGGGTGAAGCAAAACTCAGATCTGGTCATTATGTGTCCAGAAGCCAGCCAGCAGCCTTCCGTGTACACAACACTGGCATCATCAGTCTATGAAGGCCTGATAAGCAGAAATTTAGAAATTCAAAGAAGATAAGAAGCAGGAGGTGAAAGCAGGTAGAAGAAGGGGAGCACTCCTTTTCCTCTGGAGAAAGGAAGGCGTGGGGAGCTCTAAACCAGGATTCAAGACTGTCCTTTCAGGCAGCCATGTGCATGTCACAGAGAGCAAGAGTCTTTTAGAAGCACTGGCCAAAGACACTCATGTGTGAGGACAGAGTCAGGGTCTCCACTCTTCCACTCGAAGGCAACCTTGTGCCTTCCATAATGAAGGGCTCCAGCAGCTGCTGTCCTCATCCCTGCAGGTCTGCAGAATGAGAAAGTTCCAGAGAGATTTCCCTAAGCTGTACAAACAGCTAAGTTTCCATTGAGGCTGGAGTCCTCAACTTGCCAAGTTGGGTGTAGGAGACCCACAGTGAAGGCAGGTCTTGGGAATCAGAAGCCAGGCTGCCCGGCCACTGGCTTTCAGAGACTCAGTACCAGGCGGCAGGACTTTCCACTCAGAAGCCGCTGTAGAGACAAGAGGAGTGTTCTCTCTGGCTCGCACATGGTCAGTCCAGAGCTGTGGCAAATAACACACTGTCAGAGGGGCAGAACAGAGACTGCAAGGGCTCAAGGCAGGACCCTAGAGAGAGCAGGGTGGAGGATTATCAGAGTTTTATTTGCATAGAGTTTTAGAAGAGCAGAGGTCAGCTCTGCTAGACTACTTCACAAGAAGAAGCCAGTGTTGGTGGAGTTACAGGAGGTTTTAATTTTCTTCCTTTAGTTTCTTTATTTTTTATAATTTTCTACAATGAAGAGATATTTGGAGATGTTCAGGTATTCATATATTCAGAAAAAAATCCTCAGTGTCGTTACTTTAATTTTTTTAAATGTTTAGTTATTCAGGTAACGTCTATACACAAACAAACTCAACAGAGAGAGAGAGTTGAAGTGTGTGGGCATATGTATTTCATTCTATCAAAGTTCTAAAAACAAGGTCGGATTTCAATAATTCAATCTACTCATACATAGTAAAAATATAACAAATTATAGAAGAGGGAGTATACAAAAATCCTTTTGACATTTTTTTAAGAGAATGCATATTCCCATAGGATTGCAGCATCTAGAAATCAGAACTAGGTGTGCATCATTTTCTTCATATAGCACCTAGCACAGTATCATGTACAACCAAATTCTTTTGATGACAATGACTTAAAAAAAAAAACAAAAAACTCCTACCATCCTTAAAAGACATGACAGATGTATATTCCTAGCATGCATGTAGAGTATTTTACTTTCCCAAGGCCTCATAAGCTCTTTCGAATGACCACTTCAACTGCAGGCTCGAGCTGGCCAGAGCCACCTGCCTTCACCTGGCTCCTTTACACAAATAAGCACAGAGCCCTGTAAAGAGCTTGGGGAATGACATCACCTCTCTCCTCGGAATGACGGAGCATAGGGTCACTCTTCGACCTCGTCCTCAGGGGTGGGAGGGCTCTGTGGCTTCTCACAGGATGCACCAGGGTTGAACTGTGAGTTGGCATGGATGCGTTTTCTTCTGCAGGTATGTTAGGAATGTCCCCACCTGATTTTTTTTTTTTTTAAGAGGCAAAATATAAATTATTTCACCAGCTGCAGTCCTCGAAATGGACAGGAAACACCTGTGAGCCTAAACCTGCCGGGGCAAGGTAATGCAGTTAATAACATTTACTCAGGCTGCTGGCCCAGTAAGTTTTTATAGCACTGCACTATGGGAAAACTTGCCTTTCCAAACCACCTCTCCACGCCTAAAACAAACAAACAGAAAAATTTAAATGCAAGAGCAAAATAAAGGAGCCAAGCCAAAATGTCAGGGTTTTTTTCCTAAAGGTGCTTAGAATCTTTTCCAGGGAAGCATCCTGGGGCAGTACTGAGAAGCTCCCTGACAGCTCACGATGAGCCTGGTTCTCGAAAAGGTAATACCTGGACAGGTGAGGTGGCTGCCCTGTGGGCTGAAGAACCCCTGGATGGCGAAGACAGAGTCAAGTGGCCACTAAAAAAATCCGTAAAACCCCACTGGAATTGGATAATATATGCTCATGAAAATAAAATCACATCATTTGTGAGCCTGAGTTGTAATTTGGGAAACTGTTTTAAAAAATTGACCAGGTGCAGTGGTTCATGCCTGTAATCCCAGCACTTTGGGAGGCCGAGGGTGGGTCACCTAAGGTCAAGAGTTCCAGACCAGCCTGGCCCATATGCTGAAACCCCGTCTCTACTAAAAATACAAAAATTAGCTGGGCATGGTGGCACACGCCTGTAATCCCAGCTACTCGGGAGGCTGAGGCAGGAGAATCACTTGAACCTGGGAGTTGGAGGTTGCAGTGAGCTGAGATCTCACCATTGCACTCCAGCCTGGGCAAAAGGAGTGAAGCTCTGTCTCAAAAATAAATAAATAAATAAATAAAAATAAGATAAAATAATTAAAAATGGAAAAATTATGAACATAGGAGACAGAACACTGTTCATAATTCTACTTAAGATGGAAGGTGAACAGAGCACAGAGTATTACATTACAAATAGTACTGCTGAAAAATTACCTCCATCTAAAATTGCTAAGAGTTGATTCATTATTTGTTACCATTTGCGATTTTGTCCTAGTGGACAATTCTCTGGGCCACTTAAAACCTCCACAAGGAGAGAAGGCCATAACAATGTTCCCTTAAACAACAATGATAAATGTAAACTGCCTCTAGGACTTACGGTAGTACAAAATCAGAATTCACTGGCTGCTCAGACAGCATAACCTGGGCCCTAGGTTATAAACGATGTAGCACAATCTCACCTCAAACCACTCTGCAACAGAGGAATTTTTTCCCCTGCCAAAAGTCTAGCTAATTTTTAAGAGGAAGAAAATCATAGATCAGAAAACACAGGAATACCAAATCAAACTCTGTAATCTAAATAATGGTTCCTGAGAGTAGTTTGGCTCATAAAAAATTCTAAGGATATCTTTTTTCAGTTCATGTATTTTCTCTGATTTATAAGCCCTAATAGTTGATGGTATTTTTGTGCCTGGAGAAAAAGATGTAGCTTGAACTATTTGCTACAAGAATATCTGCCCTCTAACAAAATACCAGACAGGATCATTATTTTATCATGGCTTTTTTTTTTTTTTTTTTTTTTTTTTTTTTTTTTTTTTTTTTTTTTTTTTTTTTTTTTTTTTTTTTTTTTTTTTTTTTTTTTTTTTTTTTTTTCCATTTGTGGAGACAGGGTCTCTCTATGTTGCCCAGGCTGGCCTCCAACTCTTGGCCTCATGTGAACCTCCCACCTTGGCCTCCCAAAGTGCTAGGATTACAGAGATAAGCCACCTTGCCCAGCTTATTTTATCATGTTTTAATCTACTGAATCATGTCATCATGTATCTACTACCTTGAGTCACTTGTGTGCAGCATGGATCCAACGGGATTACAGCAGCTTCTGATCCTTCTGGCATTTGGAATGAAGATCCCTGCATTGCACGAAAAAAGAGGGTTACTTGGTGGATATTTAATTCAGCCCTCATCAGAGTCAATGAACTCCTTAAAAAGATGTGTGGGGCCCAGTCTCCTCGCTGTTCTCTGGGGATGGGGGGTGCTGTGTTTCCCACTTGTAGTCAATGTACTTAGAATCAGGATGGTACCTGCTCCTGGTCCATCTGGCTCACCACAGCTTCATACGGCGGCGGGGGATCCAGAGGACAGAACACTTCCACACCTTTGATTCGTGCTCCATAGATGTGTGGCAGGGGAATAACATCAGGACCAACCATCCTAGGAAAAGCGACTTGGCATCAGAAAGCACGTTCTACAGCCTGGCCATGTGACTGCAGTGATGCCTGGATACTGGCTTTGCCCTAAACTGTGGGGAAAACCACTTACCTCCATACCATGGTCTCCCTGGCCAGGAGAGGGAGAATAATAGAAGCTGCTCTCTGATAGAGTGGCCAGAGTTCCTTATGCAAATGACAGTGTATAAAATGTCTCTCTCTGTCACCCCTTCATTCCATTTAAACCCATCAGTCAAAAACCAAACAATAATCCATAGAGACACAGAACAGATTAGTGGTTGCCACGGGATGGGGGAGAAGGGAATGGGGAGTGACTTTTTGATGGGTATGGGATCTCCTTGAAGTATTGAAAATGCTTTGGAACTAGATAAAGGTGATGGTTATGAAATAATGTGAATGTACTAAATGCTACTGAACCGTATACTTTGGTTAATTTCATTTTATATGAGTTTCATCTTAATTTAAAAAACAACTATGGACTCAGGGAAATTCAGTTATTTCTTACATTCTGCATGGCTCTTGTTTTCGTCCTGTGGCTAAAGAACTGTCAACAGAAAAATTCAAAATAATAGCAAAATCCTACACAAGATTTCTCACCAACGTTGATAGAAAATTCCACAAATCTCTGTTCAAGGTGCTAGATGATCTAGATAAGGAAGAATCTAAGTTTTAAAATAATTTATAAAATACGTATACAATCCAGACAACCTGTATTCCACGATGGAGTATCAGAGAATGAAAAAAAAAAAACAAAAAAAAAAACAAAAAAAACAACAACAAAAACAGAGCAAAAGTTTGCCTGTTCTTGAAATACAAAAAAGAATTTTAGAAAGCTAAAAGAAATGGATGGCAAAATAGATTCTTGGGCTAGTTGCTTGCAGGCACTGCCTTTAGGGGTGAGGTGTTCTCTGAATTTATAGTTGTTTCGTTTTATTCTTTGTGGCCATGTACAAAATGTGATTGGTGGAAGAAAAAATTTGAAAAGGATGTGATCTTCTTTTTTTCTAACAACAAAGCTTCTGGAATTCTGGGATTGAGAAGAATGAGACTCTGCAACCTGAATGAAATGATGAGAAAGCACTCCCTCATTTTCCTTTATGTTTGTCTGTTCATAAGCGAGGATCTCATTCCCTGCTTGGCCTGAAAGGGAAGGCAGAAGGTGATGTGCTAACACCTGAAGTGGGGCGTTTTCGGGTTCAGCCCACGACATGTCAAGCTTCCAGCTGGAAGCGAGGCACTAGCACAAAGGGTCCCTTCGTGAGGCAAAGTTATCATGAGAGAGATTCTCCCCGAGAGCAGTCTTGCCAACGGGCTTCATTCCAACTCCCCTATTCCACTGAAACTGTTTAAGGACAATAAATGCTGAGTGACTCAGAAGCCAGATGCTTCCTGGATCTAAGAATGAAGACCCTTTCCTGGCCAATCAACAGTGAAATTTGTTTTCATCTATGAGACCTATGGACCTCTTGTCCTCTCCAGAGGGCCAGCCTTCCATCTTTAAAGAGCATAGCCCTATGAGCCATCGTCCTAGCACTTACAAACACTTAACTTTTTCTCCCCAATAAATAAAACCTGTATTTCTTCACTGCTGTGTCCCTTGCCTGGAAAGTTTATCTCCTCAGCTTTGGTTGTCTGTTTCTTAGCTCTGATGGTCCCTGTTTGGCATTCCCAACGCAATGGCTACCTATGTGTCTGGAGAGAGGAGAGGGCTTGCTGAGGGCTAAGAGGTCAGAAGAACAGGCTCTGTTTTAGATCCTAAACTGCTGCAGAATTTCTTCCAGAAGAACAATTGGGGAAAGAGGGGGCATACTTTATCTAAGTTGATCACAAAGTAAACAGCTTCTATGGTAGTTATGATAATCCCCATAAAAGCTTTGCTTTGAAGGAAGATGCTGCTAGAGTTGACATAGAAGGAAAGATCCTTTCCTATTCAGCAATCTATTTTATCTCATTTGAGTAAACAAGGATCCATGGAGGGAAATGGGTCTGCTACATACTGGCAGGTTGTTTGTTTGTTTGTTTTGAGATAGAGTCTCTCTCTGTCGCCCAGAGGCTGGAGTGCAATGGCGCAATCTCAGCTCACTGCAACCTCTGCCTCCCAGGTTCATGTGATGCTCCTGCCTCAGCTCCCGAGTAGCTGTGACTGCAGGCGCACACCACCATGCCTGGCTAATTTTTAGTGGAGACAGGGTTTCACTGTATTAGCCAGGATGGTCTTGATCTCCTGACCTCGTGATCCATCCATGTCAGCCTCTCAAAGTGCTGGGATTACAGGCATGAACCACTGCACCCAGCTGGGTTTTTTTTAACTCTTCTTTCCTCGGATCCCCATGGCTCTAAGCCCTGGTAAGGTGGGTAGAATCACCTTGGGAGGTTCTAAAACTATGGATGGCCCAGGCCTCACTTCTAGAAATTCTGCATTCATTGCCTGTAGTGGGGCCCGGAAATCTGACTGTTTTCAGTGCTCCTAGGGCATTCTAAGGCACCACCAAGATTGAGCCCTATTGCAAAGAAAATGGATAATGGTGATTGAAATTAAAACCTGTTCTATTGGGCAAGTTGATCAAATTTTTATTACGAATGAGGGCCTTCAGAAGATAGTTGCCTAATAAGGTCAGGCTAAGGTTAAGAGCTAAGTGTTTCCTAAGAGTAGGACATATACCGAGAGCATTTTAAAACCGCAGAACACTGGGAAAGCTGAGTCAAAGCTGTTCTTTTCAGAAAGCTTCTTATGTTCATTATCTTATAACAATACTCCCCATAGCCACGTGACAGCGAAGGTGAATGAGGAAACTGAGGCTCAGAAATGGTGAGAACTCATCCTGGGTCACCCTTTGCAGAGACTCTAGAACCTGGGCTCTTTCAAGTTCATCACCTAGTTCATCACCTAGTCTCCAGGAAGCCTTCACTGGTACAGGCGCACTGAAGATGGAAATTCAAAGCATGTTCTACTTTACTGCTACAAATAGGCCTTGAAAAATCACTCGAGGGGAATGCAGCAGTGAATACACCATTGACCAAAGAATCCTCCTCCTCCTGTACTGGAAAACTGTACTCTGTAACTTGGCCCGGGGTTCCTGCGTGGAGGGGGGAGAGGGAAGGCCCCTCCCTCCACCCTCTATAGCTGAGCACTGGTTCAACCCCAGTATTGCCCAGCTTCACTTGAGTTTGGGTTTGGAAATTCTCAAGAAAAGAAATGAGTGGGGTTTTGGGTGCTCTGCTTTAAGAAATGTCCATGTCAACCACATCAGTGCCCGAGAAACCCTGCCCCTATTTTCAGTTTTATTTAATATGCTACATCACCAGAGTGAAAAGCAGGTCCATGTTCATGAAATAGGTTGGAGACTCCTTGATTCCTGGCTCAAGCCAACATCTAAGAACAGAGACATCCTGGAGTCATGGAGGTAGTACATGGCCCCTCCTGTATTACAAATCAATTCACAAAATAGCCAACCCATCTTTGGACAGAAACCTCAACTGCAATCAGGCTTCCGTTTATGACAGTAACTCGAGAAGCCTTTTCTCAAGGAGATACCAATGCATGAAGTGGTTGTATTTATAGAAGTTAAACAAATAAACCTCTTCTGAGAGGTCATAATACCTTACAGGAAATGGGGACCCTCTATTGTGTGAAAACTGTGAATAAAACTGGTCATAGAAATAGTAACAAAAACAATCGTGAATATTCTTGCCTGTCTGCTTATGAAAAAGAAAATTACTAATTGAGGTTAAACTGTAATATCTATAAAGCTGATTTATACTGTGAATCTAGCAAAGTGGGTCACATTTTTAAATTTTTTGATAGAACATGTATCTAAATGTGAATAAAGTCAGCCCTTTTGAATAAAGGAAAGTGGACTGCACTCTGATATTGGTAAAATTTTAAAAAATCAAGGTGTTTGCCCATTGCTAATATAATTATAGGGCTCCAGGCAGGTATTTTAGACTGGGCAATGTCTTCTTTCTCACAAGACTATAGTGCTTTAACTCCCTCTTTCCACCTTCTTTCTAGAAAGCTCTGAGTGATAAAGCCCTTGATGAGAAACTTGTCTGTTTTCTTCCAACCTAGATTTGGCCAGAGGCTGTCTCAGGACTCGGAGAGACAAATCCGAGGATGCACCTTAATCTTAAAGGGTGGAAATATCTGCACTGAGAAGCAGTATTATGGTGGAGCAGAGAAGAGAAAGGAAAGTGAGGAGACAGGAAGGTCAGGAGTGCTCAGAGCACACTGCGGGGATGGCACGGCTCCCAAACCGACATGAGTCACTTTCCCTTTCTGCCACTGCAGGAAACTCAATCTGTCTATTGCCTCCTCCTAGGTCAACAGAGTGCTCATCCGCAACCTCGGCACCAAGAAATTATTATTGGAGAGGGTATTTCTCATCCCCACCATGAAATATCATTTTTGCTGTCCTTCAGTGTACCCTCTACAGACAGCCTGAGAAAGGGCTAAGATTTTTACAAATGTGTCCCCAGGTACAGAAAGAAAATGTGTTCTGCTGCCATACCTCTTCTGCCTCTGTCATTCTTGGCTCATTTCCTGAAAGATTAGGAAAGCCATGCCAGCCCCTGAGGCTTCGAAATTCCAGTAGAGGCCACTCCCTGAACACCAGAGAGGCCGAGCTGTCCCATGGGCCTAGCCCAGGCCACCTGTCACCCAGCTTACACCCCCTCCAGCTTTGCAGTCATCTCTGTCCCAGTCTGGGCAGGTCGGCAGGGGAGGGCATAGAGTTAGGGATTGGGTATAACTCTAAGGGACAAATCAGCAGCTAACCCACTGAAAAGAACACTAACAGTGTCTGGGTGGTAGCCCCACTGGTGACCTATCTCAAAGTTACATACGGTTGCCCTGGATATTAGAAAATATTTCCCTAAAAACCTCAAGCTCAGCGCCAAATTGGTTTGATCAGTCTCTACATGTACTATAGCGATTAAAAAATAGACATTCCTGGCCCTCTGAATATGAAGCTAAAGATACTAGTCTTTCTGTGGAATTGAGACATTTTTCTTTCAGAAAGTTAAACAGAGGTTTGCTTATCCTTTAAACTTTAAACTCAGCTTAAGGTCACTTCCTCCAGGAAACTATCTCTGACTGCCTCACCACTCTGGGTTAGGTGGACCTTCTCTGTGCACCAAACATCCCTCTTTTGAATACTATTGTGATCCTTCCAACACACATTTTAATGACCTACACTGTGAGCTCCTTAACATTAGGGGAGGAAGCAGGTCTAGCTCATTTTGAATTCCAATAACCCAGCACAGCAACTACTAAGCAGCAGAGGATTCTGTTTGTTGAATGAATAAAAGAAGTCTTTCTTTAAAAACGTTTGATTCTAGAAGTTGCTAACAATCAGACAAATGTGTGCGGCATTTCATTATACCAATACTAATCCTTGATATTTAAGAAAGTCAAAATTTTGAGCTTGAAATTTGAAAAGGAAAGTAAGTATGAGATCTATTTTTTCTAGACCAGGGAGATACAATTAATAATTAATCTCTTTTTAATGGCTAGGAAGAATTTCATGATTGGTGAGACCTGCTGATGGTGCTACAATGAAACGTCGATTTGGCCTAACTGGAAGTGTTTCCAAGGCAACAGCGACTCTCAATCATGTCCGATTACAGCTGTTATCTCCCTGGGTGTCAGTTTTCCTTAGAAAGCTAATTGAAATCGAAAATGTCTATCTTTAGGTTCAAAGTTTAACTTTTCTTTGGATTCACCTGGTTTATCAGACAAAAAGAGGCAGAGAAAGTAAGAGAGAAAAAAGAGAGAGAGACAGAGAGAATAGAAACCCCTGAAAAACAGCACAATTGGTTTTCAATTTTCTAAAGAAGGCTGGCAGAGGTGGACTCTCTAAAAGCCAGACCTCAGGGTTCACCAGCTGATTTTGTCACTCATTGGGCTAATGTTCCTTAAGTCAGGCACAATTTTTCTTTTTCGAAGAAAAGTCAGATCTCATGCTGTGAGTTCTGGAGACGCTTCAGTCTTCAGAACACACAGCACCCCACTCAGACTGCAGGGGAACTCAGGAACGATACCTGCGGTTCATCCGGGGTGTGCACGAGTAAAATGTGGCAAAATAGGAAGGGGGAGGCACAGGCGGCACAAAGTCATCAGGGTCGGGGATGCGTCCATGATCCTCCACTTCTTCAGCAGAAATCTGGGATTCATCCTGATTAAACAGCAGCTCGGTTAGTCAATAGCCTTCCTTACAAAGGCACGGGGAGAGAGGCAACGGATGACAGGAAAGGGTCCATGGGCTGGCTCCACGGAAACATGGGCATGATGCCCTTGCGTAGACTTACGATGCAGGATCTCCTGGTTGCGAATATCTGGAGGTAGCGGAGCGCGGCGGCCACCAAGCAGACGGTGGTGGTCAGGGCATTCAAGGCACACAGGGCAAAGAGGACTTTCTGGGGCAAGAAAACAATGGCACCACTAAGTACTTCAACATGCATGACCAGAATACAATGTAGACAATCTTAAAAATGATAGTAACCCTCTCTACATAAGATAATTCTCAGGAGAGGGTGCATGTAAAGGACTTAGGCAGTGTTTAGTTCATGGAAAATGCCCAAATAAATGCTGGCTATTATTATGACCCTCATGCAATAATGTGTACTTCTTAATTCCAAAAATTTATCTTAGAAGCTCCCTGTCATAGAATGACCTGGTACTTCTCTTTGCAAGCATCAGAATATCGTCAGGAAACGTTCCTTCCAGGAGAGCAGTGAGTTTCTCTTCTGAGGCTGATGTCCCCAGGGATAGCAATTCCCAGCCTCCTCCCTCCCACAGCCTCCCATCAGGACAGCGCACTGCTTAATTTGTGGCTACTGATTCTATTTCAAGAGCAATTGGCTGTGCTGGCCCTTGCACTTGACGAGGACACTGCAGGGGCCGGCCCAGCCAGAGTGTATATAGGATTTGTCTCCACTAAACACACATCTCAAAATAGCAGCAAAGCCCATTCCAAAAGCTTCTGTTGCTACAGTCCTGGCTCCTTTAGTGGGGCTTTCCCCAAGCTAAGTCCTGGCTCAGAAAGTTTGGGGGTGACTCAGCTACCAAAAACGCAGAAGCAATGGAAAGCAGGCCATCTCTACATCCCACACAACCCAGAGCTGGTAGCTTGGAACAGTTGTCTCTTTGCTTGGAGATTCTTCCTCCTCACCAAAATGAAACCCAAAACAAACATCTAAAGAAAGCCGGCGGAAGTGGACTCTCTAAAAGCCAGACCTCAGGGTTCACCAGCTGATTTTGTCACTCACTGAGCTAATGTTCCTTAAGTCAGGGCACAATTTTTATACAACTCCCTGATGAAGGCTAATTGTGTATTTCTCTTCAACTGGGATCATCTGTTTGTTTGTTTAATCTCTTTGCTTATTATAATTGTTGCTTATTAAACAAGAGCTAAGGTGCTTCAATTCCCCCTATACTTTCTGGCCAGTCTCTCTCATTTGGATACGTATTGCAGACTGGTAGCACTCAGTGGTCCATATGACCCACGTAAGCGAACAAATGAGCATCAGAACAATGACACAGGAGTGTGCAACTTAAAGGTTTTGCTAAAAGTTACCACCATATATGTGTGTGTATGTATACATATATGCGTATGCATATGTGTGTATGTGTATACATATACATATATATAGTCAGCTCCTTTCCATTTTTTACTGTCTTACAGTTCCCCAACACAAAGAAAACTATTCAACATAGTTTAACACATAATAACCTGTGGTTCTTTCTGCATTCAATTCTGTTTCTGGGTACTAATGAGGGGTCACTCACATGTGCTTTCCAGCAGCTTAATTGTTTGAGGGAGGTAACAGAACATGAATATTTCCAGTAACTTTGCCTTCTTTGGGGGCTCCGTGGTGTATTTATCAGTGGGGGCGGGAATCTGTTCAAGGTACCTTAAGTAGAAGGTGAACAGCACTACAAGGCTGAACCGGAAAGAGTTTCAAGGCATTTTCTTTGTCTGTGCATTTGGCTGGTTGAAATTCTTCACAACAGAAGCAAATCTTGCCTTCACCTAAGTCCACCTTAAGGGAGGAAAGGTAGAAAAATACTTTAATTATTAGAGAAAAATATCCTGTCTCCACCATGGAGCACCAATCCTGTAGAATGAGATACGGCAGGGTTCTGTGTCAGGCAATGCCTCTGTTGGTCAGGATGGGCTAGGGTATGGCATGATAACAACCAAAACCTAAATTTTAGTGGCTTTCCCAACAAAGGGAATTTTAATATTCCTCCTTTCTCCTTTAAAGTCTCCAGCTGAGAACTTCCTATTTTCATGCTAATCCTGTTTAGTACTAACAGGTAAGCAGTTAAATGAGATGAAGTATCAGCCTCCATTCTGCTCACGTACATGGGTCCCACTCTTCCCCAACAGGAACCAAATTCACTTTTTTTCCCCAACACAATGCACTCTGATTTTCATTTTTTGCATTTGGTGCAAGCCTTAAGATCTTAACCTGAAAGCTCTATCTCTCTCAGACAATGCTAGGCATCATCTTATAAAGTACTCTCTTCCCGGACAAGTCCACTCTTGATACAAAGCATTCAGTTAAGTGGGAAACCAGGCCTACGTGGGCTGCACACATGTGAGTGCTTTATTCATATGACATAGATGTCCCACTCTTCAGCAATTTCAGCTACCTGCAACCTCTGCAGTGAGCCAGTCTGGATGGCAAAATTTTCCAGATGGGTGAAATTTAATCCCTTTAAACAAATCTGTTTGAAAGTTTACTCATTACACAGATGATCATGAATATCAATTAATTTGCCCACTGGATACAAAGAAGCCCTGAGACTCTGTGCAAAATGATTCCAGGCAACTGTGCCCTGTGTGTTACTGATCCCCTATTCCTGATCCTTACAGAATCTAATACCTTCACCTCCATTCTTAATCCCATCTCTGCCCAATATTTCTAAAACCTTAATCTCACTTCTTATCAGTCACTTCAGCCTATCCACAAACAAATCCGTAGAAGTCCCCCTCATGCTACATAATGAGCATCCACCCTGCATTCTTGGTGCTTTTGCCTGAAGACGTCAGATCCTTGGCTTCCTCCCATCGCCTTTCAACTGTAGTGTTCTTAACCCTACCTGCACATTCGAATATTCTGGAGAGCTTTTTAAAAAATGATGATGCCGTGCCAGGCACGGTGGTTCACGCCTGTAATCCCAGCAGTTTGGAAGGCCGAGGCAGACAGATCACCTGAGGTTGGGAGTTCAAGACCAGCTTGACCAACATGGAGAAACCCCATCTCTACTAAAAATACAAAATTAGCCAGGCATGGTGACACATGCCTATAACCCCAGCTACTCGGGACTCTGAGGCAGGAGAATCACTTGAACCCAGGAGGCAGAGGTTAAAATGAGCCAAGATCGAGCCATTGCACTTCAGCCTGGGCAACAAGAGTGAAACTCTGTCTCAAAAAAAAAATGCCATCTTCAGCACTCGGAAACTACAAATTAAAGTGACAGTGAGCTCTCACTTTGGCCTCATCAGACTGGCAAAACTTTAAAAAGAGAGAAACTCTCTTTGCTGATGGAGATGTGGAGAGCCACTGGTAGAACTCAGTCACTGGTAAGTTTAAGCCCTTTAATGAAGGAACTGGCTATCCATTTTAAATACTCACTTCTCCAACCACTTTGGAAAACTCTTGAGCACCCCATGATCCAGCAACTCCATGCCCATTTCTCTCAAGAAAAATGAAAACTGCCTCCCCCAAACAATAATGTTCACAGCAGCTTTGTTCATAATACCACCAAACTGGAAACAACCCCAATGTTCATCAACAGGAGAACAAAAAAAAACAAAAAACAAATTCTAATATTTTTATAAAATGAAACAGTGTTCTAAGAAAAGGAACAAACAACAGATACAATATAAAAATATGGATGATTTCAAGAACATTACACTGAGCAAAAAAGTCAGACACAAAAATGGTCAAACCATGTGACTCCATGTATATGAAGTTCAAGGACAGGCAAAACTAACCTGTGGTGAAAGAAATAGGAACAGTGGTTGCCTATGAGACAGTAGAGACTGCCTGAAAAGTGACACCAAAGAATTTAGGGTGACAGGAATAATGTTCGGAGTGTAACACACAATATTTCATATGGAGTATAGAGACTGTTTCGAGTGTAACATGAGTGTATATATTTGTCAAAATGAATGTATACATTGGTCAAAACTTATAATTAACTGCACACTTAAGATTTGTGCTTTTCACTGTCACTTTTACCCCAATTTAAAAATAATGGTTAGAATAAAATGGTTGAATTTGTAGTAAGAAATGAGACAAGCAGGAGAAAAGATATATTACTGAGAACAATTCTTTATCCTGGGAACCTACTTCCTCTTAGGACTGAAAGTCTCCCTGAGGATATGCCAAGTGATATTAATGGCAGCACTGTGTTTACTGGCCAAAACCCAAGCCACAACAGACAATAACAAAATAAGGAACTAACTTGGTAAAAGAAATCAAGGGTGTCAGTCTGTATTTAATCTATCTCTAGGTGATACATCTTTAAGTGATAAAAACAGGATGCAGGGAAGTACATACAATACACCCCATTTTTTAAAAAATGATAAACAACCCCACCCCATGCATATGTATGTAAGATTACATGATCATGAAAACATTATGAAATATAATTCCCCAGCCTGTTACTAAGAATTAGGGGTGACAGATGTGGGCAGAGCAGGAAAGAGGAAAGAAGAGCAACCCCTTGCCCAAAAAGGTTTCATTTGTCGATAATTTCTCCAAAGGAAAACAACAGTTATAACATGATCCTGTTGATTACGTGTGTTTTGTGCATAAAGAGATGCTTAACACACGGCCAAATTGTTATCCTGGGATGGGGGAACTCAAACGATATTTAAATTCTGCCTAATATTTTCATGGCTTGCCCAAAATTTTATAATCATATCATCAGAAATAATTAGAGTTTGTTTTCTGATAGGAAAAAAAGTTATTAAAAACAGACTTAGTGCAAACCATATTCTGAACTAGAGACTATATAAAGAACTTCTACAACTCAATAACAATAAAAACCCTCAATTTTAAAATGGGCAAAAGACTTGTAGAGACATTCCTTTAAAGAAGATATACAAATAGCCAGCAGGCATACGAAAAGATGTCAACATCACTAATCATAAGGGAAATGCAAATCAAAACCAAATGAGGTATCATCTTATACTTGTGAGCATGGTCACTTTAAAAAAAAGCAGAAAATAACAAGTATCAGTGAAGATGTGGAGAAATTTGAACCCGCGTGCACTGTTGGTGGAAATATTAAATGGTGCAGTTTCCTCAAAAAATTTGAAATAGAATTACCAAATGATCACTTCTGGTTATATGTCCAAAAGAATTAAAATCAGGGATCTCAAAGACATATTTGCATGCCCATGTTCATTGCAATGTTATTCGAAATAACCAAGAGGTGGAACCAACCTAAATATCCATCACAGATGAATGGATAAACAAAAGGCATCATGTACATACAATGGAACTGTACAGTCTTAAAAAGGAAAAGAATTCTAACACATACTACAATAAGATAAACCTTGAGGAGATGATGCTAAGTGAAATAAGCCAGTCACAAAAAGAAAAATAGCGTTTTATCTTACTAGTATGAGGTTGGTACTTAGGATAGTCAAACTTGTGAAAAGGAATGTGAAATGGTGGTTGCCAGGGGTTGGAGGATGGGGAGCTGTTGTTGTTTAATATGCACAGACTTTCGGTTTTGCAAATGAAAAGAGTTCTAGAGACTGGGTGTACAACAATGTGAATACACTTACCTCTACTGAACTGCAGACTTAAAAATAACTAAGATGATAAATTTCATGCTATGCGTATTTTACCACAATATTTTATTTCCTTTTAAGTTCAGAGATGGTACAGGTCCACAACCTCTTGCTCGCAATGCTAAAATCCAAAAAGCTCTGAAAACCAGAAGTCATGATACAGCCTGCTGTCCCAGACTCCACTATGGTATGTGCAAAATATTTCATCTTCTAAAATTGGAAAAACTCTAAATGCCGACACACACCTGGCCTCCAAAGGTTTCAGATAAAGGACTGTTGACCTTTATTCTGGCAATATCCATTTTTTTCTCTTTAGATGAAAACATTCAGAGGCTGATTGACTGTGGACACCTGATCCATCCATTCACTAAGTAATGATGCATTATATCAGTGTGGTTCCGGGGTTTTGCTGGCTGGTCCCTGCTTTGGAAAAAGTAATTGACAACTTGGGCGAAATAATCGCAGGCAGGTCTTTGTTTTGTTTTCCCACTTCCTGCTACCCATTTCAGGTTTCACTTCAGGACAGCTGCCTGATGTTGAATGCTGCAAGTCTTGCCAGAACACCTGACGAGCCAGGGTCTGCCTAGATGCATAGTGATGTTTTACGAGTGCTTACCAGATCACACCTGGGCACGCTGGACACAAACTGGGCCCCTTGGCAGCCTAGGATAAATCCAGCTAGATTTAAGAGGACACAAACCACAGAGAGCAGCACAAAGAGGTTTACCTGAAATGGCAAGAGAATGGACAGTTAGTAAAAGATAACAGTTACATTCAGACATAGTTTTATCTGATTTTTAAAACCTCACATTCTCTTCCAAGAGGAATTAAAAAAAAAAAAAGAGAGATCAGAACTGTGTTTTTAATGTTCAAACTTTTTTCACATTTTAGAGTTGTTAAAATTGTGCCGAGGGATGCCATTGACTCTTAAGTCTTCTCAGTAATTCTGACTCCCTTATCTTATCCACACATTACACTAAGCCCTGGCTATTTCCTCCTTGAGCCACTCTTATATTTTTTCCTTCAGTTTTGTGGGATCAGCAGTAAATAAACAAATGGAAAACTCTGGAATATAAGTGAAACCTCGGGACATCAAGGAGCTCAGAACCTTTACTGTCCAGAAATCACAGTATGCAAATTAACATAAAGGTGTGTCTTTTTCTCGGTTTTGAACACTTTAGGTACTAAACAATGCATGCACAAAGATTTTCCATTTGCTTTTCTCTAAAGTTAATTATTACAAATATTACTACAACTAATTTAAAAATTGATAGCAGTCAACTGAGAAGCCAGTATTTACTGAGTACAAATTAGAGATTATGCAGGCTTCTCAGCTTCAGAGCCATGTTGTTAAGGAAATCAAATCTTATTGCAAATACAAAAGCAAATATAAAAGATTAGAGGCAGTAATTATCAGTGTCAGAACCAAGCGTCAATTCAGGTAGCTGATATGTCAGAGGTGGCTGGTAAATGAGTTCACATATGAACTCTAAGGAGGAAACCTTGTTCTTTAACTATTGTTATTCCAACTCAAGCTTGAAAGCATTTCCCCAGACCCATTTGATGAGTCAGTGTTTAATATCGCATGATGCCACTTCACCTAGGGGGAATTCCTTCTTCTCTCCAAGAGAAGTTTGGCTTCTTTCCTTTTATTGTTAAATTTGGATGCAGCCTGTCATCAGATCTTGGGGAAAATACTAATGGAAGCTGCTGTTGTTACTGTTTCCCAGTCTGGATTCCTCAGCATCTATTGGACTTGGCTTGAGCAGCATATAGAATATGGCCCTTCTTGCACTGTGTCATTTATGATTATGCCACAGCTTCTTGGAAAAAGAGAATACATAATTGGCAAAGGACAGAGCTTGATCTTCCTACATAGGCTTCTATTACACACTAGCAGTTGCTACTCAAAGAGATCTAATATATCTGGAATCTTTATATCCAATAACACAATCACTGTTACTGTGGAAAAGTCTTGAGTTTTCCTTAGGAAATTTTATTCTAAGACAATATTAAATGCCTTGAAAAGAAAGTGTGTCAATAAAAATTAACATCATCAGCTATAAAATTGGTGAGGGTCCATTACTTCTAACACTGAACCCCCAATCTCATCACTAAAATCTTAAAGCCAGCCCACTGAAGGACACAGGAAAATCAATAGTAGTCAAGCCACAGACTGGTTGAAAATATTTTCATGCATATATTGAACAAACAACTTGTGTCCAGAATATACAAATAACTCTTCAAATCAATAATAAAAAGAAAAGCAACCCAATTAAAAACTGGGTCAAAACACTTAAATAGACATTTCAATCAAACACATAAAAAAAATAAGAATAGCCAGTGAGTACACGAAAAAGTGTTCATCATAATTAGTTGTCACAAATGCAAAGTAAAAACCACAATGAGATACCACTTCACACCAACTAGAATGGTTAAAATGTAAAAGACTGGGTCCAGGCACAGTGGCTCACACCTGTAATACCAGCACTTTGGGAGGCCAAGGTGGGCGGATCACCAGTTCAGGAGTTCAAGACCAACCTGGCCAACATGGTGAAATCCCGTCTCTACTAAAAATACAAAAACTTAGCTGGGCATGGTGGCAGGTGCCTGTAATCCCAGCTACTTGGGAGGGTGAGGCAGGAGAGTCTCTTGAACCCGGGAGGTGGAGGTTGCAATGAGCCGAGACTGTGCCACTGCACTTCAGCCTGAGCAACAGAGTGAGACTCCATCTCAAAAAAAAAAAAAAAAAGACTGACAAAACCACGTGTTGGTGAGGATGAGGAACACTTGGACTCTCAGACACTGCTTGTGCAAGTATAAGACGGCACAACCACTTTAGAAAATTGTTTGTCAGTTTCTTAAAAATTAAATATAAATCTCCCATGAAGAAGAATTGCAAATAATTTATGAAGCCACTGCCAAATTCTACCAAACATATAAAGAAGAACTAACACCAATTCTCCTCAAACTATTCCAAAAAATAGAAGGAGAGGGAATTCTCCCTAACACATTTACAAAGCTAGCATTATCTTAATACCAACACCAGACAAGGACACAATAAAAAAAGAAAATATCCAATGTCCCTGATGAACATAGACACAAAAATCCTCAATAATATGCTGGCAAACTGAATCCAACGGCACATCAAAAAGATATATATCATGATCAAGTGGAATTTATCCCACTCACACAAGGACAGTTCAACATACCCAAATCAATAAATGTGATATATCACATCATGAGAATGAAGGAGAAAAAGCACATGTTCATCAATTTTAATATCCCTTCAACAGACTAGGCATAGAAGAAACATACCTCAACATAATAAAGATCATATATGAAAAACCCACAGCTAATACCACATTGAATGAGAAAAAGCTGAAAGCCTGCCCACAAGACAAGCATGCCCACTTTTACTACTTCTATTCGAAATAGTACTAGTAGTCCTACCCAGAGCAATCAGGAAAGAGAAGGAAATAAAAGGCAGCCAAATTAGTAAAGAGGAAGTCAAATTTTCCCTCTTTGCAAATGACAAATTTCCCTCTTTGCAAATCTTACAGCAAGAAAAATCTAAAGACTCCCCCAAAAGACTCTTAAATATGATAAATAAATTCAATACAGTTTAAGGATATAAAATCAACATTCAAAAAATCAGTAGCATTTATATACACCAATAACAAATGAGCTAAAAAACAAATTAAGAAGTCATTCCCATTTACAATAGCTACAAACATATATATACACATATATAAACATATGTAACATATATATATATGTTTGTAGCTATATAAAACACCTAGGAATAAATTTAACTAAGGAGGTAAAAGACATCTAGAAAGAAAACTTAAAACACTGATGAAAGATATGGAAGAAAACAAATAAAAATACATCCCATGTGTATGGATTGGAAAAATTAATATTAAAAAAATGAGCATATTCCCCAGAGCAATCTAAAGATTCATTCCAATCCCTATCAAAATACCAACACTTTTCACAAAAATAGAAAAATAAATTCTAAAATTCACATGAAACCAAAAAAGAGCCCAAAGAGCCAAAGCAATCCTGAGAAAAGCTGGAGGCATCACATTAACTGACTTCAAAATACACTACAAGGCTATAGTAACCAAAAGAGCACATAGTGCTATAGAAACAAATATATAGACTAGATGTGATGGCTCACACCTGTAATCCCAGAAGCTTAAGATGCCCAAGACTTCAAGACCAGCCTTGCAACATAGAGAAACCTTGTCTCAAAAAAAAAAAAAAAAAAAAAAAAAAAGTTTAATTAGCCAGGTATAGTGGTGTGCACCTGTAGTCCCAGCTACTTGGGAGGCTGAAGTGGGAGTATTGCCTCAGCCTGGGAAATCAAGGCTATGGTAAGCTATGTTCATGCCATTGCACTTCAGCCTGGGTGACAAGGCAACACCCTGTCTCAAAATAAAATAAAATTTAAATTAATAAAAACAGACATGTAGACTAATGGAACAGAATAGAGAACTCAGAAATAAATCCAAATATTTAAAGCCAACTGTCTTTTAACAAAGGCACCAAGAACATACATTGGAGAAAAGACACTCTCTTCAATAAATAATGCTAGGAAAACTGAATAACCATATTCAGAAGAAAAAACTAGACCACTGTTTCTCAACACACAAAAATCAACTCGAAATAGATTAAACACTTAAACATAAGACCTGAAACTAGGAAAATGCTAGAAGAAAACATAGGGAAAACACTCTAGAACACTGGTATAGGCAAAGATTTTATGGCTAAGACCTCAAAAGTACAGGCAACAAAAACAAAAATAGACAAATGAGACTATATTAAGCTAAAAAGCTCCTGTGCAGCAAAGGAAACAATCAGTCAACAGACAACCTGTAGAATGAGAGAAAATACAAACTATTCATCTGACAAGGGACTAATATCCAGAATATATAAGAAACTCAAACAGTTCAACAGCCAAAAAACCCAAGTGATTCCATTAAAAAATGGGCAAAGAATGTGGACAGACATTTCTCAAAAGAAGACATACAAATGGCTAACAGGTATATGAAAAAGTGCTCAGCATCACTAATCATCAGGGAAATACAAATCAAAGCCACCATGAGTGACCATCTTAACCTAGTTAGAATGGCTATTATCAAAAAGACAAAAAATAACAGACATTGGTGAGGATGTGGAGAAAAAAGAACTCTTACACACTGCTGGAAGGCATGTAAATTAGTACAGCCATATGAAACACAGTATGGAGATTCCCCCAAAAATAAAAATAGACTTACCATGTGATCCAGTAATCCCACTACTGGATATTTATGGAAGGGAAAAGAAATCAGTATATCAAATGGATTCCTGCACCATTATGTTTATTGCAATACTATTCACAATATCTAAGCTATGGAAGCAACCTAAGCATCCATCAACAGATGAATGAATAAAGAACATATGGTATATATATATACATTGAAATGTTTAATTGGCCATAAAAAAATAATAAAATCCTGTCATTTGCAGCAATCTAAATGGAACTGGAGGAAATAAGCCAGGCACAGAAAGACAAATATTGCATGTTCTCATTCACATGTGGGAGCTTAAACAGTTAATCTCATGGAGATAGAGAGTAGAATTACAGTCGCCAGAGGCTGAGGTGGGAGTTTGGGGGTGTGGGGGATAGGATCAAGGAAGACAGGTTGGTTAATGGGTACAAACATACAATTAGATAGAAGGAGTAAGTTCTAATGTTTGAAAGCAGAGTAGGGTGACTACAGTTAACAACAATATATTGTATATTTCAAAATAGCTAGAAGTCTTGAAATGTCCCCAATACATAGAAATGATAAACACTCAAGGTGATGGATATCCCAAACACCCTGATTTGCTCATTATATGATCATTATTTTGTAGCTATGCATGTAGCAAAATAGCAGATTTACCCCATATGTCCATATATTATGTATCAAAATTTAAAAACTGTATTGAGTGAAATTAGCCAGATACTGTATGATTTCACTTACTTAAGTTGAGGAATAGACAAAATCATCTACAGTGATAGAAATTAGAAGACTGATTGCCTATTTGGGTTGAGGGCAGGGAGGGAGGAGATTGACTAGAAACACATGAAAAAATGTTCTGGGGTGATAAAAATGTTCTACTTCTTGTTTTGAGTGGTGGTTACGTGCATTTTTCCAATTGTCAAAACGTAGCTAACTGAACACTTGCAATCTGGAACAGCACTGTATATAAATCATACTTACTTTATTTTTAAAAAGAAAATCCTAAATCTAGTAGTCAAGGCAGGATTGTGAAGTCATACAATGGATGTAGCTACTTCTAAAATGTCTGATTGACAAACAAGCTAAGAAAATGCTCCAGGGAGTCACTGCCTGGTAGGCTTCATTTCCCTCCTATGCTGGAGAGGCTGCCAATTACAAGTCAGACTCAAATCATGAGAATGCCACTCCTGCAAACCTCAGAATGAAGACCTGGGGTTTCATTTGAACACACAGACTGTGTGCAAAATCGCCATGTACTGTTCTTCAACTTTATTCCTGCCTATCACTTTATTATTATGTTATTAAAACTCTGGTCGAACTTAGCCAAGTGGTCACTTGAATTACTCTAGCACAGACAACTGTGGCATATATCAGACACAGCTCTTTCAGAAGTTGGATCATGTTGCAGGATACAAGATATTGGAGTCATAAAGAACTCAGGGTTTACAGGGATCTTCAGAATGGACCCCTCTAGGTTTAACCTGGTTATAATGAGATCACTTCCAAGACCCAAATTTACATCCTAAGCTTCATCAGAGGGCATCCCCCGTGAACTGAAGACAATAAAATATCAGCTGCCAAAGAACATTATAGTCACAAAGACCACTCAGCAACATCTGGGAAGGAGAAGAATTTCTTATATTTCTTATAAGAAATTACTCTTGCCTTAAAAAAAAAAATCATTGCAGGTGATTTCTATGCATGGAGTTTCTCTTGAAACTCAAATCTGAATTTGAAATCTGGAGACCTGGCTCAAATTCAGGTTTTCCCACTTGTTTGCTGTGATATCTTAGGCCAAATCTGTGAGACCTTTCTCATCCATTAAGTGGATCTACCCACCTACCTCACGAGATTATTGTGAGAGTCACATAAAATGATTTATATGAAAGTCTTTTGTAAACTGCAAAATACAATGCACACAGTTTTATTATTACTGTGTATTTCCTCTTTGCAGGGGCACTTTGTTATTACAGAGTGAATTTCACAAAACACATTTCACTAGATTTGGTATCAAAATTTCATTCTTTTGCCTGTGACATCTGAATTTATGGCAGCTGGAAAGGACACTCAAATTGTAAGATAAATCTGCAGTTACATTATTTCCAAATGTTGTCCAAAAAGAATGATGTCTGCAGCCTACTTTAGGAACTCACTCTACAGTGGACCACTGACATCTATGTGTGGGACATTTCCTGTTTGCCCTGCCACAGCCTCTCTCCACACTTACTCTCCCTTTACTCTACCCATGGGAAAGGCTGATTTATGCAAACTGGCTCAGTGGAGCTACTCTGCCCTCTGGTCTCCAGTGAGTCTCAGCCAATTGGGACCCCTAGCAGAAAGAAGACTACAGGGAGGGAATAAAGTGAGGCTGGGGGAGTTATTCCCCTAGTTCCTTCCCTGCAGCCTCAGGCTCGTTGTGTCTCTCAAAGGAAAGCCACACAGGCTCTCAGGGGTCATCTGCACATGACTCTGACTCCCAGATTCTTACCACCATCCCCACTTTTCCCTGCAGGCTTAGAAAAGGTTAACAGCTTCACCGTTCCCCATATCCAGCACATACCTTTGTGAGTTGTCCCTTTATTAACCACTTGTCAATTATAATTGTATTGTGCCACCTGTTTCCTGCTGGGAGCTTGACTGATACAACTTCTCTATAAAATTTTTTCTTATATTAATATTTAACCTAATTTTTTCATGCTTGTTAAGCCTCATTCCTATTGTTCTCATTCCAAATTAATCATCACTTGCCCAGTGAAGTGAACACTATGGGTTACTGCTCCTGAATTCTACCGAAGCCAATGCATCATTGGGGTTTACTCTCAAGAAACAGAAAAACACAAAGTTGACAGAGAACTGCCTTTCCAAAACTTATATTTTAGACCATGGGAGATAGTGGGAGCCAAAAAGTAGAGGGTTTGCCCCACATCGCCCTGTGGTCTTTAAGAGTAAGATGCAAAATCTAACCATTCAAGGATACATTGCAAAATCCAAGATCCAAAGAGCTAGTACTCTCACAGGTACTGCCAACATGAGTGTATTGGTCAGGGTTCTCTAGAGGGGCAGAACTAATAGGATATAATATATACACACACACACACACACACATATATATATATATATATATATATATATATATATATATATATACACACACACACATATATATGCATAGATATATATTTATATATCTATGTATATATACATATATATAAAGGGGAGTTTATTAAGTAGTAGTAACTCACACAATGACAAGGTCCCACAATAGGCCGTCTGCAAGCTGAGGAGCAAGGAAGTCAATCTGAGCCCCAAAGCTGAAGAACTTGGAGTCCAATGTTCGAGGGTAGGAAGCACCCAGCACAGGAGAAAGATGTAGGCTGGGAGGCTAGGCCAGTCTAGCCTTTTCACACTTTTCTGCCTGCTTTCTATTCGCTGGCTGCTCATTAGATGGTGCCCACCCAGATTAAAGGTGGATTTGCCTTCCCCAGCCCACTGACTCAAATGTTAATCTTTGGCAACACCCTCACAGACGCACCAAGGATCAACACATTGCATCCTTCAATCCAAACAAGTTGACACTCAGTATTAACCATCACAACGAGTTGTCTTCTATGAATTTTTTTTGTAATTAATTTGAATCATGACTATTTTATGATACTTACACCAGGTGCCTTTACGCAAAACGAATTATGTTTTTCAATTCACTATTTGAATTCACCTCAGCTCTGATCTCTGGCAATTGTGCCCCCAGTTCATTTCAAGTCTCAATTAACTGACCCAATGAAAGAATGTCTGGAGAACCTGGGGCTATCAAGAAGCAACACCACCTTCAATTTGCCTGTCGCTCCCTGCTAAAATTTCTTCATAATCCCTGTCACATATCATCATTAAATAATTATGGCTATCACAGCTTGGTATTGTTGAATGGTTTTTTGATACAAGATTTCACTCTTTAAATAGGCTGACCTTTCCCTACTGCCTAAGGGCTTACTGCTCCAATCTCAAGATGCGACTTAAATTCACTGCGCAGATTTAAATAAATAAATAATTCCAGTAACTGTGGGAAGGCAGAATAGTTTAAAAGTGAATAGGTTTTAAGTGGTGAATTCCGCTCTACTAGTTTCTGAAAACCCACTAAAATGACAGGAAAAGAAAATATTTTTAAAGCAGCAATCCTTAAGGACAGAGAGAACATGAGAACAGCAACAAAATTTTGGAATGTAGAAAGTTGGTGGACAAGGGTGCACTGACTCAGTGCTCCTGAGAAAACTGAATACCATGACAGCAACGAAGAAAACCATAACTCAAAATGATTTACTCTTCAGTCTCCCCAGATGTTCAGAAACAGTGGCACCAGATACTCTTTGGAATGAAAGTGAGCCTCAAAATAGAACTGATCAAGAGTCTATTAAAGAAACAATTAGAAAATGATACAATCACAATGGAAAATGACCAGCAGTTTCTAACAAAGTTAAATCTATACTGCTCTACGACCTTTGCACATGTCCACAAAAAAAAAAAAAGACAAGAATGTTCATAGCACTTGCTCATAACGGCCCCAAACTGGAAAGAACCCAAATACCAAAAACAGAAGAATGCATGAACAAATTGTAGTACATTCATAAGTGGAATGAAACTCAACAATAAAAACAAACAAACTGATGCATATAAAACAGGGATGAATCTCAGAAACCTTATATTGACTGAAAGAAGCCAGACACAAAAGAGCACATGCTGTACGATTACATATAAAAGAAGTTTCTAGAACACATCAACTTAACCTATGGTAGAAAAACATCAGAACAGCGGTCACTCCTGCAGGGAGAGAGAGGAATTGACTGAGAAGAGGCATAAGGAAACTTTACAGAACGCTGGAAAAGTTCTGCATCTTGATCTGGATAATAATTACACAGGTGTATACATGTGTAAAAATTCAGCAATCTCTAAATTTAAAATGTGTGCATGGTACCATATATAAATTATCCCTTTTTTAAAAAGTCACTTCAAACTCCTGATTCCTTTTTCTGACCACAGCTTTGGACCCAGAAGAAAATCTCAATCACAGCTAAAGACTGAAAGATTTTTCATTGGAAAGCCAAAATTCTATGGAGCCATGCCTTCAAAATTTTGAGAGAGAATTCCAATTTTGGAATCCTATGCTTAGCTAAAAATGTTGATCCAAGTTTGAATAGAATAAAAATATTTTTACTTTTTTTTTTACAATTTACATACAAGATTTTTTAAATGTGTTTTTAATATACTTATTTTTTTCTCAGAAAGTTACTACAGGATGCTCCACCAAAATCTGGGGGGAACTAGGAAGAAAAGAAGCTGTAGAATCTAGGAAACAGGGATCCAACTCAAGAGAGATTAGGGGAACGCCCAGGATAACAATGGAAGGATGATAAAGATGATAGTAACATGTAGTGTCTACTGGGCAGACAGTCCAGGTAAAGCAGGTCAGAAGGGAGAGATAAAAGTGATGGAATATCCAATGGATGTGCTTGAATATATGGAAAAGAGACTTAAACCCTAAGAGGAGGGTTGACGTTTGAATCAATGATAGATACATAGAAAAACTAAGCAAATGAAGAAGGAGCACTTTTGTTAACTTGAAGAAAAATAAAATATTTTACTGGAAAGAAAAGGGGATAGTCAGAATAAAATAAACATTGAAAATTGCTCTGACCAGAATCATGACGTAACTTTAATGAGAAAAGGACTATAAAGGTATGCATTGTGGCAGAGGGGTAAAACGTAAAAGATAAAGATTTCCTAATTGTCTACAATGCCTAAGTGATCGATTGCCTTTGGAAATTGGTTGAAGTGATTGTGTTTGGAAAATGGGATAGGGAACTGAAGACATCTTCAGACTTACAGCACTATTTGACTCTTTAAACTATGTGCATGTATAACCTTGACAAATGGAGAAAACTAAATTTAAAGCATAAAATGAAATAAAAGACATGAACTCCGAGTGAGATAAATTTGTGTTTTAATTTCTAGCCCATTGGCTTACTAGCGGAATAATCTTGAGCAAATTACTTAAACTCACTGGGTTTCACTTATTTACTTATAAAAAATGAGTAATACCTCAAATGGCTGTTGAAAGGAAAAATCCAAACCAAAAAAAAAAAAAAGCAAAATAAGAGCTTCTCTATAAAACTACCCACAGCAGTGCCCAACACATAGAATACGTTCAATACATCTCTCCTCAACAAATGTACTTGTCAATTCACAAACTTTTAATAGACCAGGAACTACGGCCATCTCTTTGTCTTCCTGCCGATCATTCCAGCTTAGCACCTTTCTCCTTCTCACTTCATGCAGCTGTCATCCCCATCTAGCCTGGAACTGTCCTCACTGTCCCACTCTCAGTCCTCACATCTGTCCCTGACCTTTACCTTTTTTAATATATCCTTTTGTATAGTGTTACTCCATTTTCATATTGCTAGAAAGAACTACCCAAGACCAGGTAATTTATAAAAGAAAGAGGTTTAATTGACTCACAGTTTAGCATGGCTGGGGAGACTTACAATCATGGCAGAAGGTAAAAGGGAAGCAAAGCACCTTCTTCACAAGACATCAGGAAGGAGATGTGCCAAGTGAAAGGGAAACAGCCCCTTAAAAACCATCAGATGTAGTGAGAACTCACATACTACACGAGAACAGGATGTGGGAAAAAAAATGCCACCATAATTCAATTATCTCTGGTCTCTCCCTTGACACGTAGGGATTATGGAATTACAATTCAAGATGAAATTCGGGTGTGGACACAAAGCCTAACCATATCATCAGCTCACCCCAAATTCTTAGTACACTCATTGGTGGCTGTGGGTATAAACCAACTTCCCAACTGGATTTGGTCTCTATCACATCTGTCTGGCATCACATGCAGTATTCTCATCAAGAAAGGCTTTGGTGGCTGGACATGTTGGCTCTACCTGTAATCCCAGCACTTTGAAAGGCCGAGGCAGGAGGATCACTTGAGGTCAAAAGTTCGAGACCAGCCTGGCCAACATGGTGAAACCCAGTGTCTACTAAAAATACAAAAATTAGCCCAGGCTTGGTGGCGCGCTGTAATCCCAGCTACTCAGGAGGCTGAGGCAGGAGAATTGCTTGAATCCGGGAGGCGGAAGTTGCACAGTGAGCCGAGATTATGCCACTGCACTCCAGCCTGGGCAACAGAGTGAGACTCCATCTCAAAATTTTAAAAAAATTACATATTTAAAAAAGGCTTTATTAATGCTTTAAAAATTTTCCCTTAACAATTAAATGTTCATCAAATATGACACCTTTTTTAAATTATAAGAAATAACACATATTTTCCCTAAATGTTAATAATGAATTTGTGCATGTGTGTCTGTTGTTTTTATTTAAATAGGAACAGTTCACCAAATTATTTCCTCATGAGTAGAAACTTCTAAGAAAGCAGGAACTTTTACTTTAAAAGGTACTAATACTATCCCAGAATTCTTCTCTTTCACACTGTTTTGTCTTTTAATTTCCCAATAAAATTTTACTGGTTCTCATTTAATCATTGTGCCCCCTTTTCCCCCCTCACGTGCAGCCTTTTGATCCTGCTCAAAAATAAATTTTAAAAAATGCTTTTCTCCAGTGGGGCAGAAAATCTGAAACAAGGACACAAAAACATAAGTGGTGGTAAATAATACTGAATGAATGAGTCAGTCAACCGATCAATAGACAAATGAAAGAAAATCTATTCTTTCTGATAAGTACTATATACAGGTATCATACTTTTTTTTTTTTTTTTTT
>PVKV010021976.1:0-36369 GCA_004027835.1 Alouatta palliata | reverse complement strand
TTCCTGGTTTAGGCTTGGGAGGATGCAAGTGTCCAGGAATTTATCCATTTCTTCCAGGTTTACTAGTTGATGTGCATAGAGTTGTTTGTAATAATCTCTGATGATGGTTTGAATTTCTGTGGAATCTGTGGTGATATCCCCTTTATTGTTTTTTATTGCATCTATTTGATTATTTTCTCTTTTCTTTTTTATTAATCTGACTAGTGGTCTGTCTATTTTGTTGACCTTTTCGAAAAACCAGCTCCTGGATTTATTGATTTTTTTGAAGGGTTTTTTTTGTCTCTATCTCCTTCAGTTCGAAGTGAATCTTAACTATTCTGTAGCAGCTAATGTATACAGAGACACTAAAACCTACACCGAATTTTGTGGGGAATGAGCATCCTCTTTTGTCCTCTCCAGGTAGTCCCGCAGGTTAGGCAGCTTAAGTTCAGTGTTCTTTATGCTGTGAATGATTTCCACCTCAGTGACTTAGCCTTTGGGACAGTGGATACTGCAGCAACCAAGAACTCTTGGTTAACCGCACAAGAAAAGCTGCTGGTAGACTACATTAGCCTTCTGGTTTTCCATCTCAACCTCTGATAAAGTGGGCTGACAGCCATGCTGCTCAGTCTGTTTAGTCAGCCGACTCAGGTTATTTTCAGGGAAGGCATGGAGACATAGTTTGGTTAGTTTCATCACTATGATGTATAAGGTGATGACACAAACCAAATACATTTCATCACTTAACTATACATACGTTATCTCTGGTAACACTAGAATGCTGTGGTCTTGAGGGAATGTTAGCAAGGAACACATAGAAGGTTTGGAGTTTCATAAGCCTGTCTAGCTGCAGCAGGTTTTGTGTGGTACACTGATGTTTACCATAAGCCGGTACAAGCTTCTTGAACTATAATTGAATAGATACCAAAAATAGAATGACAAATGTATTTTAATAGCAGACAAGGCAGTTAGTTTTAGGATGAATTTTCCACTGTTGATTTTACTTCAAGACATAGCAAGAGACACAAAATTTTGTTTTCAAGACATTTCCGCTAACAGTTTCAGGCCGTAGTGGGCATATGCTTCATTTACTTCCAAAGAGGCAGAAGCAGCTGGAATTGGCTTACAGCACATGCTTTGTTTCATGTTGTCAGATGTTTTTCATTATTATTTTTGATACAGTGTCTCTATAGTTTAGGCTGGAGTGCAATGGTGCAATCTTGGTTGATTGCAACTTTTACCTCCTGGCTCAGGTGATCCTCCCAACTCAGCCTTCCAAATAGCTGGGACTACAGGTGTGCACTACCATGGCCAGCTAATTTTTCTATTTTTTTTTTTTTTGATAGAGACAAAGTTTCTCCGTGTTGCCCAAGCTGGTCTTGAACTCCTGGACTCAGGCGATCCACCTGCCTTGGCCTCTCAAAGTGTTTGGATTACAGGAGTGAACCACTGCACTTTTTTTTTTAATTACATATTATTTATATCTTTTTATATAGTTAACAAATTATTCCATCAAAATTCTATGCACATATTTGTCAGGCTTTTTTCTAGTTTCTGTGGGACAATTGTGTTGATTCAAACACGCACACACACACACACACACACACACACACACACAGAATATATTTAAGGAGAAATGCAGCAGGAATATCTCCATCCAAGACCACCATTTCTACTTCTAGGAGAGCAGCCTTTCTGCGGCATCTGAAGCCTCAGAGAGCCTGGAGTCTATCCCTGGAAGTCCCTTAATAATTGAATGATTGATCACTGAGGGAGGAGAGTCATGGGCAGGTCTGGGTCTCATCTCACCTGTTCTCCAGTCAGGAGCCCTGTGTGAGGCCTCAGTTTGCTGTCAAAGGAATGTGGGAAGTGTCTGGTCATTCTTATTCCTTGATTAAGGCATGGCTGGCATTATTACGCATGTATGGTATATGCCCAATGCCGTATATGTACAGGCAAGCTTTATTATGCATGAACTAGATTTCACATAAAAGTTAGAGTGGCAATTTCACTTATAATTAACTCTTTAAAAAGTATAAATATCACAATATAGATATATATTATCTGAAACTCCAAGAGGTAGTGAAACTGGTAGCAGAAGCTGCTACTCATCTTTGGACAGATACAGCAATAGCATTAATGAAACTGATTCCCACACAAGTATATACAACTTGCTCCTGGGCCTTAGGGAAGAGAGGATGTTATAACGTAGGCATTATTGATGCAGCCATTCATGGATGGTTGTTTCCCATTAACAATGATAAAATTAAGTTTACATTTTTTAGTTTGTGTGGGAGGTGAACACTCTTGTTCTTTTGAGGGCTGTCTCTCAAGGTGTGGACATCAAAGCCACTCATTCCAAAATGCATCAGAGATGGGAATTTAAACCTCGTCACAAGGCAAATCATTGGTAATTCACAGGAAGTATCCAACATTGTTTTATAACTGATCTCCAGTAATATGGCAACATCATTTCTTTGGGACACAATTTTCTTGATCCCACAAGAAGTTACAGGATAAGAAAATTGGTCGTTAAATGACAAAGCTCTTGTTACAGGACAGTTATTTCCCAGGTGTATGTCACTCATTCTGATTTTAGTTTTGGGGCCATAACCATGAGGTGGAACCACCCTGCGTTGCACAATGTGACCACAGGGGGCGTCCAAACTGGCTTTTCCGCCCCTACATGGTGCACACGGGTGTTCCATCTGCAGGCACAGTGTGGCATGCAGGGCGTCCACAGCGAGGAGGAGAAGCGCTCCAGGTCCCTCAGGACTCGCTGGGTGGGGCAGTGCAGCAGCTTTGTGATGACCTGGGGCTGCGCCCTTGGAAGAGGCAGCTTCTGTCCACAGTGCTGACTGCTGAGGAGAGAGCTTCAGTGTAGTTTCACCTCAGCGTGGCTCCTTGGGTGTTTCTTCTTCATTGTGAGTATAGAAGCTTTCATTTTGTGGAATGTTCTGTTATTACTGTCAGAGTTTCACTCATTTGTCTTTTTTTCTGTTAATATTTTAGTATGTATTTTACAGTAGTATTCTTTCCCCTAGTGCTTTTGAGGGTGGCAGCGTAGAAGGCTGTAGTATTTTAGGCCTTAGGACTTTTTCTGAGGACAACTCCTCCATGTAAACAAAGAGAAAGGGAAGCTGTATCTGTGGGAGGCAGGGGAAGCCCTACCCAGGTTGGGTGTGGGAGCCAGGCCCTGGTTTGATTGTGCTGCATCCAAGCCTCAGGTGGAAGGAAAAGAATCCCAGCCACCTCCAAGGTTTGCTGATTTTTTTCTTTTTTATGAGACAGGGTCTGGCTCTGTTGGCCAAGCTGGAGTGCAGTGGTGGATCCCAGCTCACTGCTACCTCCACTTCCTGAGCTCAAGGGATTCTCCAGCCTTAGCCTTCCAAGTGACTGGGCCTGTGCCACCATGCCCAGCTAATTTTTTTTTTTTTTTTAGTATCTTGTTGTAGAGATGGAGTTTTGCCATGGTACCCAGGCTGGTCTAAAACTCCTGAACTAAAGCAGTAAAGTGCTGGGATTCTAGGTGTGAACTACCACACCTACACTGCTAATTTTTTTTTTAATCTGCATTCCCACTGTTGGAACACAGGGGACACTTTTCTCCACCCCCTGCATCACTTGTCCCCTCATTCCCTCCAGTCACAGTCACCTGACCAGGGGAAGGAAGCTTTCATGCTGTTTAATGCCCTGTTTGCAGAAATATCTATTCAGGATCTGCCCAGGTTTGGGTGGATCATTTGTTTTATTGTTGCTACCTACTACTGTTGATGTGTTGCATACATTCCGTAACAACCCCTTAGCAGATAGGTGATTCCCTGAAACTTTCTCCCAGCCTTTCTCATTGGGTTAATCGTTTCCTTTGTCTTGCAAAAACTTCTCACTTTGATGGAGCTATGTGTGTCTATTTTTGCTTTTGTTGCTTGGAATTTGGTGCCCAATTTAAAAAAATTTCACAAATGATTCCATTCTCAATGAGATTGTAACCCTGTGTATTCCCTCTCTCCCTCTCTTCCTTCCTTCTCCCTTTCCCTTTCCCTTTCCCTCTCCCTTCATTTCATCCTGTCCCATCCTGTCTCTTCCTGTCCAGTCCCATCCCATCCTGTCCCATCTCCCTTCTCTTTGCAGTCTGTGAGGATGGATTTAAGTTGCCCTGAAAGTAAGCTTTCTCTATCTTTTCTTTCTTTCTTTCCTTTTTTTTTTCAGATGGAGTCTTTCTCTGTCTCCAGGCTGGAGTGTAGTGGCACAATCTCGGCTCACTGCAACCTCCACCTCCTGGGTTCAAGCAATTCTTCTGCTCCAGCCTCCTAAGTAGCTGGGACTACAGGCATGTACCACCATGCCTGGCTAATTTTTGTATTTTTAGTAGAGACAGGGTTTTACCATGTTGGCCAGGATGGTCTCGATCTCTTGACCTCATGATCCACCTACCTTGGCCTCCTATAGTGCTGGGATTACAGGTGTGAGCCACGGTGCCTGGCCCCTCTGTCTTTTCTTATAGAAATTTTATGATGTTTCATGGTTTCGAGTCTTGTGTTGAGGTTTTAAATCCATTTTGAGTTGATTCTTTGTGCACTGTGTAACAGAAGGGTCCTGTTTCATTCTTTTGCATATGGATATTGGTTTTTCCAAAAGCATTTAATGAAGTAAATCTCTGTTTCCATTGTGTCTTTCTGATCTCTGATGCTGATTTCATTGGCTTTGGAGGTATACCCAGTAGTGGGATTGCTAGATCATATGGTAGTTATGTTTTCTTTCTTTTTTTGGGACAAGGTCTCACTGTGTTGTCCAAGCTGGGGTGCAGTGTAACAGTCTTGGCTTACTGCAGTTTCTATGTCCCAGGCTTAAGAAATTTTCTCACCTCAGCTTGAGTACCTGGGACCACAGGCATGTGTCACCATGGCTGGCTAATTTTTGTAGATAGAGGGTTTTACTGTGTTGCCTTGGCAGGTCTTGAACTCTTGAGCTCAAGCAATCCACCCACATTGGCCTCCTGGTAGTTGTATTTTCAAATTTTGGGGAAACTGTCATCTCTTTACTATAATATATGTACTACCTTATCTTTCCTTCAGCTGGAAAAAAGAGTTCCCTTTTCTCAAAATTCGTACCAGCATTCTTCTTTTTTAGGTTTTTTTGTGGCTAGGCATGGTGGCTCATGCCTGTAATTCAAGCACTTTGGGAGACTGAGGTAGGCAAGATCACTTGAGCCCAAGATTTCTAGACCAGCCTAGGCAACATGGTAAAACTTTATCTGTATCAAAAATTTAAAAAATTAGCCAGGCATCGTGGTGCATGCCTGCAGTTCCAGGTATTCAGGAGGGTGAGGTGGAAGGATCACTTGTGCCCTGGAGGTGAAGACTGCAGTGAGTCATGATTCATGCCACTGTCCTCCAGCCTGGGTGACAGAGTGAGTCCCTGTCTCAAAAAAAGTTAAAAAAAATTTTTGTTAGTAACTTTCATTCCAGTTAGTGAAATGGCATCTGTGTGTGTGTGTGTGTTTGAAACAGAGTCTTGTTCTGTCACTCATGCTGGAGCGCAGTGATGCGATCTTGGCTCACCACAAATTCAGCCTCCCAGGTTCAAGCAATTCTCATGGCTTAGCCTCCTGAGTAGCTGGGATTATAGGCGTGAGCCACTATGCCTGGCTCTCTTGGCCAGGCTGGAGTGCAGCTGTGGATCCCAGCTCACTGCAACCTCCACTTCCTCGGCTCAAGGGATTTTGTATTTTTAGTAGAGACAAGGTTTTACCATGTTGGCCAGGCTGGTCTTGAACTCCTGACCTCAAGTGATCTACCCGCCTCAGCCTCCCAGAGTGCTGGGATTACATGTGTGAGTTGCCACACCTGACCTGAATGTGGTTTTGAAGTATGTTTTTCTTCTGATGAATGCTGATGTTCAGGACCTTTTCTCTTATCTGTTGGTCTATTTTGTATCATCTTTGCAGAGATGTCTATTGAAAGTCTCACCCAATATTAGTCTGGATATGTATTTTTATGCTACTTAGTATTTTTTTTTCTGTGTATGTATTTGGTAACAACCAGTTATCACTCATGATTCCCTGAAATTTTCTCACAATGTATATACTTTTGAGACAGACTCTCATTCTCTCATCCAGGCTGGTGCACAGCAGTCACATTTCATGTCACAGTAGCATGTATTTTGGATACCTACAGCTTTGCCATTTTGATATGAGGAATTGTGAATTCTCCAACATGGTTTATATTTCTCAGGATTTATTAGATATTCAGGCCTATTTGTGGTTCCAGATGAACATTAGCATTGTGTATTCACATTTCTTAAATTTCTGTATACAATAAAGTGTGTAATTAGAGGGTATGCTGGGACTTCTTTTTCCTCTGGGACATTTTGATACATGTATAAATTCAGTAATGATCAAATCAGGGTACTTAGGATATCAATTCCTTCATGAAGCTATTATTTCTGTGTTGTAAGAACATTCAAATTGCTCCCTTCTAGCTTTTTTTTTTTTTTTTTAATTCTTTTTTTGTTGTTAGCCAGTTACCCAGCTGTGGTATAGAACACAAGAATGTGTTTGTCTTAACTAACTGCAACTTTGTTTCCAGAACCAAGCCCTCTCATACCCTTCTTTCACTCTTCTCAGAAGACCAAAAATGTCCCCTTATTGGCTGGGCATGGTGGCTCCCACCTGTAATTCCAGCACTTTGGGAGGCCGAGGTGGGAGGATCATAAGGTTAAGAGATTGAATCCATCCTGGCCAACATGGTGAAACCCCATCTCTACTAAAAATACAAAAATTAGCTGGGAATGGTGGCATGTGCCTGTAGTCCCAGCTACTTGGGAGGCTGAGGCAGGAGAATCACTTGAACCCAGGTGGTGGAGGTTGCAGTGAACTGAGATCACACCACTGCACTCCAGCCTGGGTGACAGTGTGAGACTCCATCTCAAAAAACAAAAAACATGAAACAAAAAAACCAAAACAAAGCCCCCTTATTCACACACAATGGATTTCTCCTGACCATTATTTCTAGTTACAGACAGTTTTCTTACTGTCTCAGCAAAATCATTCTGAACGTCCATTTCTCAGGTAGAAAATAGAAGCCAACTCAAGATAGATTAAAGACTTAAATGTACGACCTCAAACTATGAAACTACTAGAAAAAACATAGGGAAAATGCTTCAGGACATTGGTTTAGGCAAATAATTTATGGCTGATATCTCAAAAGCACAGGCAACACAAGCGAATATAGGTAAGTAGGATATAGCTTCTGCACAGCAAAAGAAACAACACAATCAAGAGACACACACTTGAATGGGAGAAAATAACTTCAAAGTACTTATCTGACAGGACTAATATGCAGAGAAATACAAGGAACTCAAATTTCTCAAAAGTAATGAAACAATCCCATTAAAAATGGGCAAAGGACAGGAATAGACATTTCTCAAAACACATGCAAATGGCTAACATGTATATGAGAAAATGCTCAACATTATTGATCAGGATGCAAATCAAAACCACAATGAGATGTCATCTCACCTCAGTTGGAATGGCTATTATTAAAAAGACAAAAAGTAACAGATGTTGGTGAGAATGCAGAGAAATAGAAACTCTGTTACATTGTCAGTAGGAACGGAAATCAGTACAAGCACATGGAAACCAGTATGGAGAATTCCAAAAAACTAAAAATAGAACTACCACATGGTCCAGCAATCCTACCACTGTGTATTTATCCAAAGGAAAGAGTTCAGGGCGGGTGTGGTGGCTCATGCCTATAACCCAGCACTTTGGGAGGCTGAGGCAGGTGGATCACTTGAGGTGAGGAGTTTGAGACCAGTCTGGCTAACATGGAGAAATCCTGTCTCTACAAAAAATACAAAAAATAATTAGCTGGGCATTGTGGCACATGCCTGTAATCCCAGGTACTTGGGGAGGCTGAGGCAGGAGAATCACTTGAACCCAGGAAGTAGAGTTTTTGGTGAGCCAAGATTGTGTCACTGAACTCCAGGCTAAGCAACAGAGTGAGACCGTCTTAAAAAAAAATCAATATAGCAAAGGGATATCTGCATTCTCATGTTTATCATGGCACTATTTACAATAGCAAAGATACGGAATCAACCCAGGTATCCATCAACAAATGAATAGCTAAATAAAATCTGTGAAATGTACATGATAGAATAGTATTTGGCAATAAAAAAAATAATGAAATCATGTCATTTGGAGAAACATGGATAGATCTGGAAGTCATTATGTTAAGTGAAATAAGCCAGGCACAGAAAGACAAATACCACAGGTCCTCACAGGTGGGAGCTAAAAACAACTTCATCTCATGGACACAGAGAATACAATGGCAGATACCAGAGGCCATAAAAACTGGGTGTGTGGAAGAGAGAATGAAGAGAAGTTGGCTATTGGGTGCAAACATAGTTAGAAGAAATAAGCTGTAACGTCTGATAGCAAAACAGTATTTCAAAGTAGCCAGAATACGCATTCACTGCATGTAACAAACACTTACATGTACCCTATAAATAGGTAAAATGTTATGGGTGCCAATAAAAGACTCTTTTTTGGGTGGGAGGGATGGAGTCTTACTCTATTGCTCAGGCTGGAGTGCAGTGGCCTAATCTCAGCTCACTACAACCTCCGCCTCTGGGGTACATGCGATTCTCCTACCTTGGCCTCCCAAGTAACTGGGATTATAGGTATGCACCACCACGCTTGTCTAATTTTTGTATTTTTAGTACAGATGGGGTTTCGCTGTCTTGGTCAGGCTGGTCTTGGACTCCTGACCTCATGATCCACCCATCTCAGCCTCCCAAAGTGCTAAGATTACAGATGTGAGCCACCACGCCCAGCAATAAAAGATTATTTTAAGATAGCGAGGTTATGTCCAAGTCTCCAGAGAGGGGCTCTTTGGTTCTGCACAGCAATCCTGCCCATCTCCACTGTTCCACCATGCTGGTCCTGTCTGGGCCTTCATGCTCTTGCCCACAAAGCAGGTGGTTCTGACTCAGGTGGCCACACCGTGGACTTGGGTGTTGGTGGCACAGAGGGTGGGTACTATGGGCTTCCTTTCCTTCTTGTTCCACTGGGACCAGATGGAGCCAGGCAGTGACAGGGCACCATCTTCTTGACCAGATCCTGGGACATAGGAGGAGTGTCACCTGGCCCCTCCTTATCTCAATTCAGAACCCAAAATACCCCTGGGCCCGGGCCATGGCTGGGCTGCACTCATGAGGGTTAGGATGTAGCTCAAGCCTTGTGGCACCTCTGGGTTCTCTACCCACTGAGAGTGCCCCATACAGATGACCCAAGACCCGTAGCTGGTGGGAAGAGTCTGGCATTTATTTGGTCCCTCCTCATTCATGCCAGGCACCTTGACTGTCCTTCCTGGCCCACTGCCCTGGCTACATTCCCCAGGGAAGCTTGGGGATTTGTTCAGATGTCTACCATAGTCAGGTGCCTAATAAGTGCTGAGACTTGCAAGACCACCTGGGCAGATGGGTAGGTGCCCCCTGATGAGCACCCCCATCAGCCAGGCCCCTGTCCACATGTCTGCCTGCTCCCGCTTGTGTTTGTCACAGCACTGCATGCCAGGGACACCAGCTTCCAGCCCTCCTATTAGGAAGGAGACGGCAAGTGCCTGGGGGTAAGGCATTTGCCAGGTGGGACAGCTGGCAAGTGCCAGAGCTGGGATTTGAACCCAGATCATGGAACTCTTTGTGGAGGAATGGCAGATGTGGGATGTCCACAAAGGAAGGAATGGTGGCCCAGCTCCACTGAGCCCAGCTGCTCCCTGCAATCCTGGAGGAAACTGCTCTGCCCTCAACTGGGGAGAGGGTCCAGGAGGGCAGGCCTCACCCTGCTTGCTGGCTCAGGGGATCACAGAGGGACAAGGAGATTCAGAGTGTGTGTTTTCTGTCTTTTTCTCTATTTCATTCAAAAGTTCATTTAGTATTAAGCAACAGGAGCCTTAGCTTAACCCTACAGATCAGGCAAAACTTCAGTTACAATAGAATACATTTTTTTTACACTTATAATTGGCTTCCCCTCCACTTTGGCTGGCCACAGCATGTCAGTGTCCCAGGCTCAGAATCCATTTTTCATCCCATACCAAAGCACCTGTGGTTTGGGTGAGCAGCCTGGAGCCTGGGCAGGTAGGGTTGTGTGGCAGGAGGGTCTCTGCAGGAGGGTCGCAGCACCACTGCCCGGATCCAGTTCAACTCTGCTGCCAGAGTTGCCCCAGTCTGGCTTCCCGGGGCTTGCAGCATCCTATTCCCAGGATCTGCACACAGGGGCTCCTTTTTGCATCTTGCCCTCAGTGGTAGGTGCTCCTCCAAGCCCCACCTGCCAGCCTGGAGACAGCTGCCAGCACCTCAAGTCCCTGTTGCATGCCAGGGGAGCAGAGCCTCTGCCAGAAGCCCCACAGTGGTTGGCCCTGGCTTGGACACTGTCTAGGGGCACTGGCCGGGAGCTGGCCGCCCAGCCCCAATCCTGTGGCCCCCGAGTGCCACGTCACTGATGGCCCCATATTCTGGGTGTGGACTAAGGCAGAGTGGGTGGGAAAGGCACCTCGGGCAGGCGCTGGGCTTTGTAGGTGGCTCGTGTTCCGTGATTTTTTTTGCAGGTGGAGTTTCACTCTGTCGCCCAGGTTGGAGTGCAGTGGCGCCATCGGCTCACTGCAACCTCTGCCTCCCAGGTTCAAGCAATTCTCCTACCTCAGCCTCCCCAGTAGCTGCAGTAGCTGGGATTGCAGGTGCCCACCATCACATCCGGCTAATTTTTTGTACTTTTAGCAGAGGCGGGTTTTTGGGTTTCACCGTGTTGCCAGGCAGGTCTCCAACTCCTGAGCTCACGCAGTACCCCCGTGCCTCAGCCTCCCAAAGTGCTAGGATTACAGGTGTGAGACATGGCACCTGGCCTCTTCTGTGATTTTGAGGCCATTTATAGTGAGCTCCCAGCTGCAGCTGCCACCACCCACCACCCTCAGGCACCATCACACTGTCTTGGGGGCTTTCTTCAGAGGAGACTGTCAGGGTCCTCAAGTTCCTGGTGCTCTAGTCCTGGTCCTGCTTCTAGAGGTTGTTTCCCACTAGCTGCCTCCTCTTCTCGATGGCCTGAAAGCTTGACCAACTCCCACACAATTTGGTGGGAACACAAGGCCGTCACTGACGTTTGTGGCACCAGAACTTGCACATGCGGTGACACATGTCAGCCACTGTGCCACGTGCAGTGACACTGCCTGAGGCGCACACGCCTCACACGCATGCGCACGATGGAACGTGTCACACATGTGTGTAAACGGCTGGCTTGGCATTCCACCCATGCGTCTGTAACGGCTTGTCTTGGCGTTGGTCGCTTGGCTTGGTGTTCGTCGCTTGGCATAGCGTTCGTTGCTTGGCTTGGTCGTCCTTCTGTGGATTGGCGTTTTCTCCCTTAGCGTTTCTTTGCTGGGATTGACCTTTTCTAGAATGGGCTTGGCATGCCCCTGGTTGGGCTGGGTGTTTCCCTGGGGGATTTGCCTTTCCCTGGGTGGGCGTGGGCTTTCCCTGGGGGTGGGCGGAGCTTCCCTGGGTGGGTGTGCACTTTCCCTGGGTGGGTGGGGCTTTCCCTGGGTGGGTGTGCACTTTCCCTGGGGGTGGGTGGGACTTCCCCTGGGTGGGTGTGCACTTTCCATGGGTGGGTGGGGCTTCCCCTAGTGGGCTGGTCGTCTTCTGGGTGGGTGTGGCCTTTCAAACCCTGCTGGGCTTGGCCCTTTCCCACTGGGCTTGGCAAGGTTTTGGCTGAGCTTGTCCTTTCTCCTCTGACAGATTGGAAACCTGGAGTTTCCTGCTTGTTGGTGAAACTTGTTGGCAGAGGCGATTGGCTAACTACTACCCGGCTCATCGGGCTGGTAGAGGTGGATGGGGGCCGAGGTTTCTCCAAAGCCATCTGCTTCCCCTATGAAGAAGCCCTTTGGCCTCAGGAGCAAGATGGGCAAGTGGTGTTGCCATTGCTTCCCCTGCTGCTGGGGGAGTGGCAAGAACAACGTGGGCGCTTGGAGAGACCACAATGACAGCGCCTTCAGGGAGCCAAGGTACCATGTCCGTCAAGAAGATCTGGGCACGCTCCACAGAGCTGCCTGGTGGGGTAAAGTCCCCAGAGCGGATCTCATCGTGATGCTCAGGGGCCCTGGCTTGAACAAGAGGGACAAAAAGAAAAGGTAACCTGGCCTGGGCTGGGAGGAGGCGGGATGTGGGGACATGGGGTAGGGACATGCTCTCCTGGCACAGCGAGGGGTCGGGGGCTGGATCTCTCTCCTCTGCAGGACCCACACCACCCAGAGTTTGGAAAACTCAGAGGTTGGGGCGCAGGCCTCTTTATGAGCAGCAACACAAAAACAAAACTTTAGCTCATTTCAATCCAGTTATAATTTCCCTTATAGAACACTGACTGTTTCAAAGTGATTTAAATTAAGTTGATGCAGCAGATTATTTTTAATGTAAACATTTTAAAACAATGTTATCTACATTATAGAAAGGTATATTGAGAACTAAATCCCATAATATGTCAACTTCTGGGCTAAATATTCTTCAAATAAAATCTAACATGCATTTTTTATCAGTGTACCCCATGTAAATATGTTCCTTAACGAGGAAACTTGGAGGGAAACTACTGAAGTGGAAAGATGGTTTGTGTCCTTGACTAGGAAGATTCATTTTCTTTAAGATGTGAGCTCTTTCTGTGTTTCTCATTTTCACCTAAGCCAAATACAAGTAGCAAAGTTTTAGCACTTTTAAATTACACATGCTGTCTTTTATTATTGTGATAAGTTTTTTGTAACAGAATGGAAAAAGACTTGCCTTTCTGGATATCAAAATGTGCATGTGCTATTTTCACAAATTGTTTGCTAACATCTGAAAAGACATAAATGAATAGAACAATTCATTCCCATTTTATTGGTGAGGAAATTGAGACCCAAAAAGGGTAAGCAACAGCAAGGAAGTGACAGAGCTTAAAGTCGGATTCCATCCCAAGTTGAATGGAATCCAAGGGCCATGATCTTTCTATTCAAATAGGCTGCTCTTTCATTGAAATGGAGAGTAATGAGAGGTAATAAATAGTGTGCTTTCTTCACAGGAAAATTAAATGTTTGTTTTGAAGGAAGAGGAATAGCAGGCTATTCAGTGATTGCAATTATATGAACCATTGATATAGCTTTAAATAGTGGACTACAATTTCCTAAAATGTCTTCTCGCTCTCATAGGACTGTTCTCCATTTGGCCTGTGCCAGTGGAAATCCAGAAGTAGTAAAACTCCTGTTGGACAGACAATGTGACCTTCATGTCTTTGATAGCAAAAAGAGGACAGCTCTAATAAAGGTATGCAGTAGTCAACTATATCAATGTGAGATGGATTTGATTTCAATACATAGAATAAAAATGAGTTTCCTCATGGAAATGTAACTAATTGGTGAAACCTGTGGCATATTGATTTTGAATTCTTAGGACTTATAATTTGTTTTTTTATAATACTCACAGGCCGTACAGTGCCAAGAAGATGAATGTGCGTTAATGTTACTAAACATGGCGCTGATCCAAATGTTCCGGATGTGTATGGCAATACCACGCTACACTATGCTGTCTACAATGAAGACAGATTAATGGCCAAAACACTGCTTTTATATGGTGCTGACATTGAATCAGCAAACAAGGTATAGATCTACCAGTTTTATTTTCTAAATACTGAAATGCATTTGTTTGAACACTGACCTGTGTAAGGGTCAGTTTTCCATATTTGGAAGCTCAAGCATAACCTGAATGAAAATATTTTGAAATGACTTAATTATTATCTAAGATTTTATGTTAAATATTATTACTTTTAAGGAAACATTCAAGGGTACAGTTTTTTTTTTAAATGCAATTGTGGTACATTGTTTTTGAAAACACTGAATTTGCAAAAGGTAATTTTTTTTTTTAATTTTTCCCTCCCAGGTTTTTTCTTTTTGCCCCTAATAAATGTAAAATGACAAAATTTGCCCTGGAAATAGGTTTTACATTAAAACTCCAAGAAAACTAAGCCACATTTCAGTGAATAGAAATCCTGCTGCTTTGGCAAGTTCCTAAAAATAAAAAAAGTAATAGACATGAAATGATGTATCTCTCAGTGGCAAGGCTTAAGATATTTCTGCTTGCTCATGAGGAAGAAATGAAAAGGGAAAAAGAGAGCAATCAGAAATACTGAGGCTGATTTTTAAATTAGATAATGGAGGAATAAAACTATGAAGAGGTTGTGTGTGTGTGTGTGTGTGTGTGTGTGTGTGTGTGTGTGCATGTGTGGTGGTGTTCATTTATCTGTTTCCTTTGTATGGTAAGACAAGGATCTCTTCAGTTTTAGAGAATGACAGTTTTCAGTTTGGGAGAGGGAGTTAGTGAGTTGTAAACTCCCTAGAGATCAATTTTTGGAGGCCTCTGAGGAAACAGACTGGCAGTGAATAGGTGGTAATGTAGTGGGAAACCCTTGAGCAGAGGGAATAATAAGTAATTAACTGACTTTCCTATTCTGGTAGAAATGGCCAATTAGAGTATCAACTCTGCTTTCAAATCTAGAATGTCTGATAGGAAGGTGAGACATAAGGCACTTATAAGTAACAAGATCAGGTTGGATTTTGAGTTTACTAGACCCTGCTTTACTCTTACCTTGGAAAATTATGTGGTGTTTTCAGCAGATGAGTCTCTCTCGTACTCTTTCCTCTTTTTGGCCAAATACTCAAGTGATAAAGGGACTTTGTCATGTGGGCGAGAGAGGAGAATGAAGTCATTGTGTGTTGCAGTAGTTGTCAGAATTGTGCATCCCAGTAACCTGAGGAAACTTTTTAAATAATCTACAAGTCTAGGCTCTACCCTGAAGATTTTGATAGAGTAAGTCTAATAAAGCCTGGATACGTATGTTTCAAAATATTTCCTTGAAGCCAGGCATGGTGGTGCATAGCTGTGGTTCCAACTACTAGGGAGGCTAAGGTGGGAGGATAGCTTGAGAACAGGAGTTTGAATCTAGCCTGGGCAACATAGTGAGACCCTGTCTCTAACAACAACAACAACAGCCACAAATTCCTTAAAATCCAGATACTCCTGCCTAAGAACCACTGAACAGATAAGTTTAATTATGTAAATTCACATCTCAGAATCTTAAGATATGCGTAGAAGAGTTGGAGTTGGATATGTGCTAATTCCTTTAAATCTTTCCTTTCCAATAATATTAATTTTTTTTTTTGAGATGGGGTCTCACTCTGTTTCCCAGGCTAGAGTGCAGTGGTGCAGTCACAGCTCAAGATAGCCTTGACCTCCCCAAGCTCAGGTGGTCCTCCCACCTCAGCCTCACAAAATGCTAGGATTACAGGTGTGAACCACTATACCTGGCCTAATCTGAGTTTTATCTCTGTGGTAGGGACATTAAAATGAATATTATTGGAAGTATCTCTAAGTTCACAGAATAATTATTTTTCCTTCCTACTATCAGTTATTCACTGCTATTCAGAAAGTCTTTAGAAATTTGCAGTGAGTAGTCTTTCAATAAGTAGAGGATGGTTCTCTCAGGATTAGGTGTCTTTTTGTCATCATTCAAGTGCTTAAGTCAGTAAGTCGTTATTAAGAGCAGAGTTTTCTCAATCAGAATTGTAGCAAATTCTGAACCCTTTTTGTCAATGGAAGCTGTATTACGGACTACCCAGTATGTTTCATAAATTTGTAGAGCTTTGACTTAATCAGGAATGGCAGTTTTAAAAGCTAAAAACCATGGAATTATTAAGAATACAGATAGAAATTCTGTTAATTTAGTTTCAGCAGTCTGAACTCATTATCTATTTAGTTAACAATCTGGGAAAATTAAATACAAATAGATTTTAAATGAATAAATGTTGGAAAAATCCTTGAAAAATGGACAATATGAGTCTTAATAGCAGTTTTTGTTGCAAGTTGGAGCTTAATCTTTTGGTAAAACATGTGAAACTAAAGAAATATTTTACATGCAAATTCTTGCTTTATACACAAAGATATGTCATAAGGTTGGAGGATATAGAGATACAAGATACAGGCCTTGTCCTCAAGAAGCTCTTTTGTTTAGATGGGAAAAAATATTATCTAATAATAGCGTGCCAAATCCTGGGTTACAAGCAAAGATTTTTGGAACCAGTAAATGTTTAAAGTGAGTTTTTAAGATGACCAGAGTTAATGCGGTGAGGCAGAGGAGAGGTGTTTCCCAAAGGAAGGAGCAGCGTCTGGGAAAGCACAGAAGAGTGAGAAGGAAGCAACAACATTTTATTTCCTTTCTATCAGTGTAAATCCACAGGATCTTACAGAAAGTTTCCAGTTAAGTTGAGAAATATGTAATTTTTTGAATTACATATTGTCTTTGTTTTATATTGTTTTACAGAGTGGCCTGACACCACTTTTGCTTGGTGTACATGGAAAAAAAGAGCAAATTGTGAAATTTTTAATCAAGAGAAAAGCTAATTTAAATGCACTTGACAGGTTTGGAAGGTATGGAAGGTATAGTTAATTCTTTTAATCTGTGTGTTCTGGAGTGATAGTCACTCAAGTCTTAAATAGTAAATTAATAAGATTAACTTCTGCTTATTGGGACATAGTGATCAGTATCAACACAAGTGAATTAAAGGGAAAAGCAGTTATTTGGACTGGGATAGCAGTTACATGGTGATCCATACATAGACTTCAAAGTTACCACTTTTTTTAGTTCACATAAAGAACAGTTTTAGTAGGATTCATCTTCTCTTATTATATTGACTGATGTTATTCATTATGTGATGTTTTTGGTTATATGATCTTACGTTAGCTAAAGGGAGTTCATATTAGTGTTATGAAGTGTGAACTTTAACTTTTAGTTTATAACTCAGTATTGAACTTCTTAAACCTTGCTAGTAGTTTTTAACCTCTGCTTCTTACATGCTTTTCCACTAAATATGCTATATTAAACATAAATAGGAGTTGAAAATCATTTTGTCTTTTGAATGACACTGCTTTAAGTTGCTTTCTTTGAAGAATGTTAATGTTTCCTTATCCCTACATGACAATTAATTGCTATTCCCACGTACTGTGGGTTCATAAACTTTTTTCCTTTTTTATTTCCAGTGTATTTTGATGTTTTTAAAATTCGTATGGAGAGAGGGAGTGAAGATAGTTTTAAGTGGATACACTTTTCCTTTAATGAAGGCAAGCTGTAGGTGGGTGACAAAGAGAAAAGAGCTAGGCTTTAGATTCACACAAGACTGGCATTTAATTCAGTGCCTAGCACATGCTTATTGGCATCATTAACTGAAACTGCTATGACTACTATTCTTACCATTATTATTCATATTACGGCATTCAGCATGAAGAATACTCTTATTTATCTGACCCTCTGGCTGATTTTCTATTAAGGGTATCAGTCTAGGGAAGCTGGGAAAAAAATCTTCACTTAAATCTTTGTCCACTTCAGATAAGCAGCTGTAACATAGTTTCTTGCTCATCAAAGGCCTTTGAATTAGTAACTTCTATTACGCAATACCCCACTGAGATAAGAGTCTTCCTTTTTGACCCTTCCTTTTAACCTAGGTGGTATTTTACAAAGATAAATACTTAGGCACTCAAGATGTTTACGTCTTTTAGTGCATGTAAATGTTTAATTCTGCATGGACAGGCAAGATATTAAATTGGTAAAGTATATCAAACTAGCTTTTATAATAGTTTTACTAAATTCCTAAGGAAGAAATTCTTCCTGTCATTTTAGAACTGCTCTCATACTTGCTGTGTGTTGTGGATCAGCAAGTATAGTTAGCCTCCTACTTCAGCAGAATATCAGTGTATTCTCTCAGCATGCATCTGGATGGACTGCTGAAGATTATGCAGTTTCCAGTCATCATGATATGTAAGTGTTCACATTAAAAGGCTAGGTAACACTGAATTGAGGTTTAAAGTAATTATAATGATTGTATCTTATATATCAGGTGAGATGTCATAGTTTGGTTAAGGTAGTTTTAGAGTGGCAGTGAGCTAGAAATCAAACAAAAAGCTAGACTAGTTAGAAGTACCAATGGGTGCAGGATTCTTTATCTCAGGACTTTTAAGACCTTTATCCTTAGAGATCCCAACATTGTTTATTTCATTCCAAGTATAACACCTGTGCATGGGATAAAAATAATTTCACATCTCTGATTTTTTCTGATTAGTCATTTGGGTCTTGAGATGTCCAGTTTAGCAGGAAGTCTTCTGGGGACTATTTCCTATGTAGTCTGAATTTTTCAAGAACCAAAGGCGTTCACTAAGCCCAAAGAAGACAATCCTTTTTATCATGTCAGAAGGAGGAGAAGGAAAAGGACGTGTCCATGGTTCTGCTGTTTCCATTGATTCTGTTGCCACTGAAACTGGTCCTGCTGCCTGGTAATGGTTGACCTTTGACACCAAGATGCCCTTACTGATTCAGATCCCTCAAGTCTTCATACACAGACTTCAAAGTTACCATGTTTTTTAGTTCACATACCTATACTTATGTGCTCAGCCATTGTTCTCAAGGTACAAGCACTCTGCTCTGGCAGCTCGGCATCCTGGTTGTATCCACACACAAAGTGAGCAAATCGACTCTTCCCCCCACATTCAAAACGTGATGTGGAACTCACATCTTATCCTAGACTTAACTGACACCTTCATGGGAAGAGATCTTTTGAGTGCCAAGTTGGTCTTTTCTCTAGCACATATTAGTTAGGCTTGTTCTAAACTATCAGAGAGCTTCAAATAATGTGGCAGAAAGAGATCAGTGTTTGTTTCTTCTTCTTTGCTACCAGATCTGTACCCTGAAGCATCTTTATATCCTGTATGGTACCTTAGGCAATAGAAAGTCCCATATTAACCTTCCTCAGAGCAGTGGGCACCCAGTTGTGGTTGGCCCCTTGAGTGATCTGTTTTCCATAATGATGAAAACTACACCTCTTCCTCAAGATTTAAAAATATTTTTAAATTCAACCTCACAGGAAGCCATTGAAGAGAATTCTCGGGATCTCAAGTAGGTTAGTTGGACTTAGAGCCAAACTTTGTCCATGACTCATCACTGTCCATTTGTAAAAGCAGGGCTTTGTGCTTGCTTCGGCAGCACATGTCCTGAAATGGGAACAGTACAGAGAAAATTAGCTTGGCCCTGCATAGGGAGACTGCACAAATTTTTGAAGCATTCCATATTTGCACAGTCACTGGAAGGTCATTTGACTATTTGCTGACTAGCTCTAAGGAGATGATGTAAATCGAAGCAAAACGGGTGCCACCTAAATACTGAAGTTGTGATTTGTGCTACAAAAATATTCACATAGGTGGTCTGTGAGATGACGCCAGAGCTGAATAATATGTGGGGTGTTGTGTGCAAAACATATTGTTAGTATGTATCTTGAAAATTAGAGAATGGCAAATTGCAACTTCTTCATGGAACCAAAAAAAAAAAAAAAAAAGTAGAGTTTTGGTCTTCCATGTCAGCTGGAGATGAACATGGATATGAAGCATCCTCCTAAAAAACATCTGCTTATTCAAAGTGTGAGTTTGTGAGAAGGATCATTGGTCCAAGCCAGGTCTTGATATCCATTGATTTTTTTGCCTTTGGTGTGATTGATAAACTCTGTAACAGTGGACAATCACGTTATTGACTTTAATGAGATATTTGTGAATAAATCTAGTTACAAACTATGAAATAGTGGAGATGCCCTGAATTATAAGCCATAAAGAATAGGACAACTAATAAGCAAAATTAAGTCTTAATAACATTCCCTGAAAACTACATTTGCCTCTTAGGACCTATGAACAAAATACACATTGGGTTTTTTTTTCCTCCGGAGTCTTGCTGTATTGCCAGGTTGGAGTGTAGTGGTGTGATCTTGGCTGACTGCAAACTCCACCTCCCAGGTTCAAGCAATTCTCCTCCTCAGCCTCTTGACTAGCTGGGACTACAGGCATATGCCACCACACCCAGCTAATTTTTTGTATTTTTAGTAGAGATGGGGTTTCACCATGTTGGCCAGGATGGTCTTGATTTCTTGACCCTGTAATCTGCCTACCTCGGTCTCCCAAAGTGCTAGTATTACAGGGGTGAGACATGGCGCCCGGCCACACATTGGATTTTATTTGGGATTCCAAGATAATTTTAGACATAAAGTTTAGGAACCGATTATTCCATGGCTTTACTATTTCTCTGAGAATTTAAAAAATGTTATCTTGTTTAATCTTTATCACAACCTAATGAAATAAGGCAGCAAAGTCCTCACTTTATAGAAGACATTAAGCCTAAGAGAAGTAAATTTTCCAAGAATAAATAGTTGTTCATTGTGGAGCTGGGACTTATTCGGAGTTGGGACACTTTCTATTATGTCAAGCTAATGCAAATTAATTTAATGAGTCATAGTGCCCTTGATTTATGAGTATTTCACCTTACTTTTTTTCTTCTTCAATTAGAAGCTTACTGAGAAGTTTGTAGAATGTACACATAAGTGGATGGGATAATATTGTTAAGTTTTGATATTCTAATATTGTTGAAATACTCTAAGAATTTTACATTTTGTAAGTATTTTTGTATCAGTATTAATATAGTCATTTTATTTGTTATATTTTTATACATAGAATTTTCCAGTTACTTTTTGACTACAAAGAAAAACAGATGTCAAAAAACTGTTCTCAAAACAGCAATCGAGGTAAGGCTTCTGTCAGTGAATTACTTTAAGTCAGTTGTCCCCAACCTGTTTTGGCACGGAAGACCAGTTTTGTGGAAGACGATTTTTTCATGGACTAGGGAAAAATGCAAATGGTTTCAGAATTATTCAAGCACATTACATTTGTTGTGCTACTTTATTTATATTATTATTGCATTGTAATCTGTAATGAAATAATGATACAACTTACTATAATGTAGAATCAAGGAAGTTCTGAGCTTGTTTTCCTGCAACTAGATGTTCCCTTCTGGGGGCAAAGGGAGACAGTGACAGATCATTAGGCATTAGATTCTCATAAGAAGCACACAATGTAGATCCCACACATGGTCAGTTCACACCAGGGTTCATGCTCCAATGAGTGATGCTGTCACTGATCTGGCAGGTGGTGGAGCTCAGGTGGTAAAAGGAGCCATGGGGCATGGCTGTAAATACAGATGAAGCTTCCCTGGCTTGCCTGTTGCTCACCTCCTCCTGTGTGGCATGGTTCCAAAATGGCCATGGATTTGTACCAGTCCGTGTCCTGGGAGTTGTGGACGCCTGCTCTGGGTGGTCCTACCATAGACAAAAAAGTAAAAGGAAGGAAGTTTTGATCACAAAAGAACAGTGAGGCCCAGGTCATGTTACATATGCTTGTACCAACAAGGTCTCACTATTACTGACCTCATTCCTCCTAATTTGAAATTGAAAGAGATGTATTTACTTTGTTGGGACAAGATGGTTCTTCTACCTGCTGGTTGTCATGATAACAGTGGTTTTGCTAAAACAAGATGCTCTGCTACCATTTGTCAAAAGATTTTCATAATAAATACACAAATTGCTCAAGTCTAGGCTCAGCAGATGATGATAAAAGTACAAAAATGCTTCACAATAACAAAAACGCTAGTATGCTATCTAGATGTGGACACCTAATACATTGTAGAATTCAAACTGTATGAGGACACCTTTAATTTAGCCATATATTTATCAAAGAGCTTCTGTAAGTTAGGTTTTATAGGTTGCAGGAGACCAAGATGGAGCAGAGGTAGTGTTGATCTTTAAGGAGTTCATAATAGAATAGAGTCGTCTCTATTTCATTTCTGTGCTTTTTCAACAGAATTTACAAAGAAAACATTTTTATTTATGTTTTTACTTGTCCACTTGACAAATAACTATAAAATGTTTTTTAGATACTAAGCATTTTTGTAAACCTACAGAACACAAACAATTAATACAGACAAGGATTGTTATTACCGTTGTCATTTTTATTATTTTGCTAGTTTATTCAGTGCTTTCTGTGTGTTAGATGCCCATTGGAAGCTTATGATTATGATTTATTATACATTATATTGGTTACGTGCCAGACATACGTGATGAGAAATGAAAACTGTAAAAAATAGTAGGTAGGATTTAAGGTAAGGATACAGAGTGAGTAGAATTTTTCTAGGTTAAAGAAGCAGAAGAATGATGTTTGGCAGAAGGAACATGTAACAAGATTGTGTGTTTGGCAGAAGAAACATCTAATGAGACTGCCCATTTGGGAGGAAGAGCAGCAAGTGCAAAAGACAAGATGCTTGAGTGAACATTGCAGGGTTTTGAGTGGTTCACTTTGCTAGCTCGAAAAGTGTGAGGTTGGGAATGAGGTGAATGCTTAGCTAAGGCAAGTTTATGATAGACTTTTTAATACTATAGAAATGAGTAGTTCTTATCCTGTGGGCCATGGGAAATTTACCAGGTAGAATGCTTTGGGCTGCAAAGACTAATGAGCAGTGGCTAAAACAGTAGGAACCAGAGTTGTTTTGGTTGTTCAGTGATATTTTCAGGATCCCTTTTGTCCCTCTTTCATCTGTGGTGTTGACAGTGTCTTGTTCGTATCTCCTTTCATGATTGGCTGATTCACAACAACTCCAAACATCTTGTTCTCACAGCACAACATCACCAGGGCTGCTTTTCTTTAAATGTGTCTTTTAAATAGGGAGAAGACTCAGAAGCATGCAGTGGACTTCCTGTAACATTTCATTGGCTGGATCACACCGCATGCTCATTCCCAAACCAGGCACTGGGAAAGCAAATGTAATTATGTGATTAGTTTAGAACAATCATTCCTCTTTCTGAAGCTGGGGAGGGATATTGGGATAATGAATATCCCAGTAGACTTCTGTTTCTTCTGCAAGAAAGAATAAGGAATGGGTATTGGTAGGGAGCCAGCAGTGTTTGCTACAGGGACTCATTGGAGAAATTTGAGCAGGGGTGTCACAAGATTAAATTGGAGCAGTAAGCCATTCAGGTTATGGTGTAAAACAGGGGTTGGCAAGCTTTTTCTGTAAAGGAACATGTGGGAAATATTTTAGACTATGTGGTCTCTGTCAAATCTATGTAACCCTGATGTTGCAGTGTGAAAGCCACTGTGAATAATATGTAAGCAAATAGGCATGACTGAGTGCCAATAAAACTTTATTTACGAAGCCATAAGACAGACTGGATTTGGCCTGTGGCCTATAGTTTCTTGACCCCTCATAGAGGATTGATGGAAGGTAAAAATGTAAAGAAAGCAGGAGACAAAGGAAGCTGTTGCAATAATCAGCTAATGATTTCTTGTTACACATCCTTGGACTGGTATCAGTGTATATTATAAGATTTTCACCCATCCATGGTGAAAAAAATAAAGTTAGGAATCTCAGTTATTCATTTTGAAATGTTGGCCTTTTTTGTTGTTTTGCCTTTTTCAACTGTTTTGCTTAAATTTTTTTTTTCATGTAAGAAATAGCATTGATAGTTGGCATTTGGGTTGGTTCCAGGTCTTTGCTATTGAAAACAGTGCCACAAAAAACATACGTGTGCATGTGTCTTTATAATTGAATGTTTTCTAATCTTTGGGTATATACCCCATAATGGGATTGCTGGGTCAAATGATATTTCTAGTTCTAGATCCTTGAGGAATCACCACACTGTCTACCACAATGGTTGAACTAATTTACACTCCTACCAACAGTGTAAAAGCATTCCTATTTCTCCACATCCTTTGCAGCATCTGTTGTCTCCAGACTTTTTAATGATCACCATTCTAACTGGCGTGAGATGGTATCTCAATGTGGTTTTGATGTGCATTTCTCTAATGACCAGTGATGATGAGCTTTTTTTCATATATTTGTTGACTGCATAAATGTCTTCTTTTGAAAAGTGTCTGTTGATATCCTTTGCCCACTTTTTGATGGGATTGTTTGCTTTTATCTTGCAAATTTGTTTAAGTTCTTTGTAGATTTTGGATATTAGCCCTTTGTCAGTTGGGTAGATTGCAGAATTTTTTTCTATTCTGTTGGTTCCTGGTTCACTCTAATGATAGTTTCTTATGCTGTGAAGAAGCTCTTAAGTTTAATTAGATCCCATTTGTTTATTTTGGCTTTTGTTGCTATTGCTTTTGGTGTTTTAGTCATGAAGTCCTTGCCTATGCCTATGTCCTGAATGGTATTTGTATAGGCTAGTATTTAATGTAAACTTGAGAGTGAGTACCAGGATTATACTTAGAAATTAGAAACTAGATGGGAAAACTAGATAGGAATTTAAAGATTGTGAACTCAAACACAGTGTGATTTCTTTGCTTTATTTTTACAGCTCTGAATTCAGAACTATTAGTTTTTTTATATGCACATATAAAACATATATATATACACAACATGTATATATACATATACACACACATATATACATATACACTACAGCTTTAAAAAGCACCTTTACAAACCAGATATTGAGTGATTTCTTATGATTTTTATGACTTTATTATAGAATTGACTTTCCAAGTGTTTATAAGAATTATTGAGAAATTTCTACATAGTGTCATCTCAGCCGTGTCCACATGAGCCGTATCACTTTGTGTTAATGAATAATGGTTCACTAGGAATATTTATTTTTTGCATTTAAAGTCATCAATATCTAATGTAGATAGGACCAAGGGCCACTCTTGAACATTAATGTCCAAGCACCTTAAAATTACAGTAAGGCTTTCATATTCTGACTTCTGCCCTGCTCTCCATCTTTAGCCGTTTTCCCTGTGTGCCTTTTCTCTGGCATTACTGAATGGCTGGTAATACCCTCTTCATTCATCTTTCTATTATAGGCACATACATTGACTCTTTCAGGCCTTACTCCCTATCTTGCTGCCTCCTGGCATTCTGTCATCCTTCCCTGCCCTCTACCCCTTTTAATCTGGCTATTCTCAATATTTAAGCCTCCGCTTGTGCGTGATTTCTACAAAAGCCATTCCTGACATGCTTTATTTTCATTCTTTTACAACCCTAACACCTAGTATGTATGTATAGCAGGACTCAATTAAAAATTGCTGAGTAAAATAAAGACTGTTTATACAAAGATTACGTGCAAGACTGTCCCCTTCAGTCTTGGAGGAGAGGGGACAGACATGGAAGAATAATGTACAGTTCAAGTGGTAAAGATGCAGTAGGAAAATCAGGTTTTTTTTGGGGGGGTACACAGTCTGGGGGTCCTCCAAGCCCCCTCAGCTTTATTCTATTTCCTCAGTTGTGGCAGCTCCCCCACATTCCCCAGAGACAAGTATCAGACAAAAGTGATGGCAACCACAGGACGGAGCCTGGGGTGGGGCTACTGGCACTGAAAGGACTTCTCAGCAGGCTCTGGGTCTCCCACCCCCAGTGACCCCTTCTGGCCACTTGAAGCTACTCCTCTGCTTCCCGGCTTCCCTCTGTCTCTGGCTCCCCTGGCTGAGTGGCGCTCCCAGGGCCCAGCCCTGGCCCCTTTCAGCAGTTATCTCAGACTCTTCCCAAATGTCCCTGGGGCTGGCTTTGACCCCAGCATCCCCATCTCCCCGGCACCCTTGGTCCTCCCCTCTGCTCCCTGCTCCTGACTGCCCACTGCCCTTCTCCTCTGTTGCAGGCCCCTAGGTCTCAGGCCTCTCTGCCTGGCGGTAGATGAGGTAGCCTGTGGTGGGCAGCCTGTGGGCCAGGGCTCCAGGGGGCAAGTGGTGGTAGCCCTGCTCCTTGTACAGGAAGAGGCCGAAATTTTTGGGCTGAGTCACTCGGAACTTGGTGGCACAGAGCTGGTTCAGGGTGTTGATCAAGGCCTCTGGGGGCACAGCCAGGGTCTTGGAGGTGCAGCCATTGCTGGGGTTCTGTTAGGGTACTCGGAGAAGGTGCTGGAAGCAGTGGGTAGCAGGCAGGCGGCGCTGCTCCCAGAGGCTGAGGGAGCACCGCATCTCCTGCACGGGGCTCAGTGGGAGGGTGTGGGCCTGGCTCAGGCCACTTAGCAGGGCCAGGCTGGCAGAGAGGCTGGTCAGGTAGTAGCCACCCTTTCCAGTGAGCAGGGTGGGCCCCAGCAGCTCCGACATGTACTCGGCCTCCAGCAGCAGCTCAGGAAGGTCGCAGTGGGCCAGGACAAGGCTCAGCAGAGGGAGGAACTCATCGGCACCTGTGCCTTCCCCCTCCTGGGTCCTCAGGGCTGTGTAGAGCAGCTTGCAGGCCTGCAGAAGCCACTTGACCTGGGCACTGGGTGAGTATGTGCGGAGCAGCTGCAGCAGCTTCTGGCAAACCTGCTCCATCTCTACTGGGGAGGGCAGGCTCAGGTGGGACCCGAAGGCTCTGGGCCCCTGGGCCTGGGCCAGGCAGCAGCCCTTAGCTAGGCAGCCCAGGGAGCCATCTGCAGCAAGCCAAGTGCCACAGGCGGGCTGCCAGGATGGATCGGAGAGGGTTGAGCACAGAGCGATGCAGCGACTTCTCCAGGACATGCTCCAGCCTCTTAGGTGGCAGCAGCTTCTCAGGGCCCAGCTCCACGCTCAGCATGGCCTGGGCCTGGCTCAGCACCTGGCGGATGCCCTGCAACTCCTGGGGCTTGGGCCTGGCCTGCACCTGAACAGAACTTTGCCCTGTTTTCTTTGAGTTTATCTGAGTTCATTGGAGTAGGTGCTTGTGTATATATTCTAGGTATTCTTTTGACATCTTTCTCTTTATATCAGGGGAAATGTTAAGCTAAATAAATCTGGGGGGGTTTTTTGTTCAAAAAAAAAAGGCAAGTGCTGAGAGGAGAGAGAGGGAGAGTGAGTGAGAGAAAGAGAGAGAAATAGAGACAAAGAAAGTGAGGAACACCAGATTGCCATCCCAGGGGGACAGAATGCAAACCGGGATCTAGGGAGCTGTCACATTCCAAGAAATATTTAAATTGTGCTGATTTTCTTCTGGAGAACTGAGCCCAGGGAATGAAACTCTCCATCAAGTCATGGCTTTGCGAGCAATAGATCAGTGGATATTGCCAGTTTTCTAATGGATTATTGTTATCGGGCAGATTTTCTCTGAAGGATTCACTCACCTACCCAGCCTTTGAAATCTGCTCAGCTTCCAGGTTTAGTTACTAAAACTTACTTTGCTTCATCTTATGGATGGGTATCCTAAGAGGGAATTTGGACACAGACTTACACAGAGGGAAGACCATGTGAAGACACAGAAAGAAGATGAACATCTGCAAGCCAAGCAGAGAGGCCTCAGAAGAATACAAACCTGCTGACACCTTGACTTCAGAATTCTAACCCTTCAATTGTAAGAAAATAAACTTCTGTTATTAAAAAAAAAAAAAAGGGCAGCCTAAAGGAAGGAGGCACCTGTTTATCAGGGAAAGACATACAGAATCGAGGAAGACTTCACATAGCATTGTTTGAAAAGATGAAAAAAATCTTGTCAGAATAGTGGAAGGAAACATTTTAGGTATTAGGAAGACATTCTACACTAATAAATGTGTCAGTAATTTTGGAAATCACTTGTAAGGTACTATCAGGAAGTGGAGAACAATATACTGTGTTACCTTTTATGTTCTGTATTTTAAAGCTGTGTTTCTGGTGGTTTTGTTCATTTATGTATGTTGGGTGGATGAATTTGTGAGGGAGTGTTTGACATGTTTGTATGTCTTCAATCTAGTGACATCTGATATCTCCCCAAGTGGTTTGTTGAAGTTTTGGAGAATTATTTCTTAAGTAACTACTTCATGAAAGATTGTTGCATTTAAATACTCAATTTATGAAATAAAATGAAATGTCTTAAATCTGTTTTTATAAAGGCAGTAATTTTTAATTGTTCTAAGCAGTTCATTTTAACTGAATATATGGATTTCTCTTCAGAACAAGACTTAAAGATGACATCAGAGGAAGAGCCTCAAAGGCTTAAAGGAAGTGAAAATAGCCAGCCAGAGGCATGTCAAATTTTCAATTTAAATTTTGGGTTTAGTATTGTTATTTTTGCTTTAATAATATTGGATAGTCCACATACCTTTCAGACTAGGCTTTGAGAATCAATAGATTCTTTTTTTAAAGAATCTTTTAGTATATTCTTAAAGTTTATTTTAATAAATTTAGCAACCTTATTAACAAAAGAATATATTCTAATATTTGATATTTAACTTAAACATTATAACCTACTATAAAATTTAGAATATTCTTATTTAAAATATTCTTGGGCTGGGCACGGTGGCTCACATCTGTAATCCCAGCACTTTGGGAGGCCGAGGTGGGCAGATCACAAGGTCAGGAGTTTGAGACCAGTCTGACCAACATGGTGATACCCCATCTTTACTAAAACTACAAAAATTAGCCAGGCATGGTGCTGGTCATCTGTAATCCCAGCTACTCAGGAGGCTGAAGCAGGAGAATGGCTTGATCCTGGAAGGTGGAGGTTGCGGTGAGCCAAGATTGTACCATTGCACTCCAGCCCAGGCAACAAGAGTGAAACTCCATCTCAAAAAAAAAAATTCCTATCTGCCTTCTTGATTAGGTTATAGCTAATCTTTCTCTTTGGAATAGAGACCAAAAAAAAAAAAAAAAAAAATCCAGAACTTTGTAATTTTTTTTTACAACACCCTAACATGATAAAGAAAGTAACATCAATTATTGGATAATATTATTAAGCATTTGAAATTATAAACAGTGAAAAGGTGATGGTCCCTGAGCTGGATTCATGGTAAAGGAGTAAGCATGGCCAGTGATTGAAAATCTGCAGTTTTATGTTGCCAGTCACTGATGCCAACGTTAAAGATGCATTCTGCCTCTCATTGACCTCAGGGTTTCTGTTCAAAGAGAGAACCAGGTCACAAAAGCAACACAACTACCTGTTAACAAGGATTATATCTTGCCGAATGGGACCTTTTGTGTTAATGTACAACAGAATAACATTCTAACTTAAGTTTCAGAAAATCAGTACATATTATTTAAACATTTTAATCAACTGTCATTAGTGCCCATCAGAATATATTAGAACGGGATTTAAGCAGGCAGTCTAGATACATAACGCTATCATATTACAGTGTATAATTTCAATTAAATTTAAAAAATTTGCATTTCTTTCTGTTTGGTGTTAATTTCAGCTCCTAATAATTTAAAGCGTGCCTACACTCCAGTTTGTAATATTTTAAAAAAGCACTTGAATGCACAGTAGGGGCTCACTAGGTAGGGTATGGTGAAGTAAAATCTTTTCAAGTGAGGAAGCCTTTGCAACACTACGAATCATTTGCTAATGCATTTTTGGTAGATGTAACACATAATGAATTAAGTTTCATCAAACAAATGGTGACAAAGTTACGTTTGCTGGTTCATGTTTTTCTTCTCCCTTTGGCTAAGGTGTGTTATTTTTCATGAGTTTGTCAGAAGCCAGTGATGTGGCAGTAGCTAAACATAGATTAAAAAATTAATTCTTAATTTTAATTATTTAATTTTTATTTAATCATTCTTATAGGTAGATTTTAATTATTTTCTGATTTTTCATTGTCCATACTTGATTACTTAAGAATAAAATTATTTTACAAACATGCACTCCAAAAGAGCAGACATCTGAGAAATACAAGCAAATTAATCTTCTATTTTTGCATCTGCAGAAAATGTCTCAAGAACCAGACATAAATAAGGATTGTGACAGAGACGTGTAACTTTATATTTAAATGTTTCTGTTGAATTAGATTTTTACCTTATGTTGTTTAACAAAGTGTAAGTTTAGGCATGTATGATTCTATCACATAGCAGCATAAATCATCAGTGAAAACTTTAGTGTTTAAGACAGAAAGCTGAGTTCTGTACATTGAGTTTTAAAGAGAGACAAACCCTAGAGATCTTCTTCGTCATTGTGGAATAATCCTGAATGGTGCTGTAAAATGCTAGGTAATGCACTTGAGGAGCTTTGGCTCAGTCATTTTATCTTTTTTGGTTTTAGTCTGATTATCAATAGATTATGTGGCTAAAAAGGATAATTTCTTATTCTGTATATCCTCCAGCTAGAAAATTTTATGGCTATTGAATGGGAAATTTGGGGAGCATCTCATTTTCTGGAATTCCTTGCTAGCTTCTCAGCAGTTTCACTCTGATCCTTGTGTTGTGGCAAACTTTAGTTCCCATGTTTCAGGGAGCACCTTCATGTTTTTGATATCCCAGGAACTGGATGAAAAAAGAATGATCAAAGGCAGTCGGGGAGAAGTATATCTTAGTGCAGAAAAGGGAAATCTTTTCTATTCCTGAAGCCCCACAGGAATAGTGCAGAAAAGGGAAATCTTTTCTATTCCTGACCCTGAGGTCAGTGTCTCATCCTCTAAATCCAGTTGTTTAATGGAAAATCCAGATGATAAAGACAGAAGAAGACACATTTTGCATCTTTGTCTTTTTATTTGTGTGTTTCCACAAGTCAAATGGGGTGAATGTTTATATTAGATTCTGAAGAGTGGTTGGGAATAAAAGCACAAAATGAAGGAGGACCATTTTTGAAATTTTAGAAAATTGTTTTATTCATTCAAACTGAAATAAAGCAAAGTATGAAAATTTCAGTGATATACTAATGATATGATAATTACATCTTAAAATTATATGGTAACAGTTCCATATATATGATCAAATTTAAGTGTGAAATATTTTTAATGACTAAAATAATGACAAACTGAGTCGTGATAAAATTATTAAAACAAAAAGGTTCTTTTTATTCAATAAAGCAATAACCATTTTTAATATCAAACTTCCACTCAAGGCTGAAGAAGAAATGCAGAAGCATGGAAGTAATAATGTGGAATTATCAGAAAACCTAATTAATGGTGTTGCTCCTGGCAATGGTGATTATGACTTAATTCAACAAAGAAGGAGCAGGAAACCTGAAAATCAGCAATTTTCTAGTACAGAGAATGAAGAGTATGACAGGTAAGCCTATGGCAACATTAAACAGGAGATAACTATGTACTATCAAACTTAACCTAATTTGGGATAATATTCATGATGAACAAATTTTATGCTTTTACTAGGATATTAAGACTTGTCTGCTAATCAGAAGAATGAAAGTCAGCAAACAATGTTATCGTTTTTTTCCACTCCTTAATTTATTTGAAAAATAACCGGTATTGGCAAATGTGAAGGAAAAGACATTTTCTTTTCCTTTTAGTGAACTTTTATTTTAGCTTCATGGGTACATGTGCAGATTTGTTATATAGGTAATATGTATTATGGAGATTTGGGCTATAGATTTTTTCATCAGTCACATAATAAGCAAAATACTTAACAGGTAGCTTTTTGGTTCTCTCCCTCCTGCCACCCTCCACTCTCAAGTAGGTCCCAGTGTCTGTTGTTCTCTGTGTCCATGAGTTCTCATTGTTTAGCTCCCACTAGTGAGTAAGAACATGTGGCATTTGATTTTGTGTTCTTGCCTTAGTTTGCTTAGGATAATGGCCTCCAGTTCCATCTGTGTTGCTGCAAAGGAAATGGTCTCATTGAAAAAGACATTTTCTTACACTGTTGGTAAATACATTTTGAGTGTTAATTTAATAGCATATTTACATACACACATGTAGTAAGGATATATATGCATGTTAAGGATATTTGTATAGATATGTTACATATGTATAAGGACATTTATTGTAGCATTATTATATCAAAAAGTTGGAGCTAGTTTAAATCCTTAACAATAGGAAATAGCTCAATTTTCATACTGAGAAAAGAATATGGTATGCAACCATTTTTTAAAACTGAGGTTAGATCTAGAGTGTATGGATTATTTCACAATTAACATGTATTTAAAGCATTTAGTTTGATGACACATCTTAAGACAATTTTGTTAGAATTCTTGTACTATCTGCTGTGTTGCAAATGGAAGCTACATGCTACATTGACACAGTACCTTGTTAGCCACAATATTGCTAGTTATTAAATTTTTGCTGTCAGTGCCTGAGTGCTGAAATAGTGGACCCTGAATTTGAGTATTGCCAAGGGATTGCACATGGGGATCTATATTTCATAGAAACACTTTAATATATTGGATATAACTTGTTAAAATACATAAAAGGATATTTGATCTACTAAACGAGGAGTTGGCCAGTTCTTTCTGCAAATAGCCAGTTAGTAAATATTTTAGGCTTTGTGGACTGTATGTATTTATTTTCTTGAGACAGGGTCTCACTCTTACCCAGGCTGGAATGTGGTTGCATGATTGTGACTCACTGCAGCCTTGACTTCCTGGGCTCTAGTGATCCTCCTACCTCAGCCTCTCTGTTAGCGGGGACCACAGCTGTGTAACATCACACCCAGCTAATTGACTCCATGGATTATTAAGTGAATAAGCATGGCTTTGTTTCAAGATACCTTACTTACAAAAATAGACAGTGGGCTGGATTTGGCCCACAAGTGCTAATTTGCTGACCCCTGTGCTAAAAGGAAGGTGCTGCTAATGCAGTGAATCTTATTCATAAAAGTGCCGTAGATGAGTGACATTACTCTTCCTTTGAAAAAAATATATTACAGTATTCTACTCACCATATAAATATTTTAACTTTTATTTATGTTATATTTTTTAATCGTACTTAAGGTTCTGGGGTACATGTGCAGATCTTGCAGGACTGTTGCATATTTTTCAACAGTGACTTCATATAATTTTTTCATTTATATATATAATTCATATAATTATACCTCATATAATTTTTAAAATTTCAATTATAAAATAAGATTATTTTCTCCATGTTTTCTATTTTATTCCTGTTAATAGAACTCAGTATTTTACTGTGATCAGTTACTTTGTATATTTGATGAGTATCAACTGTCTTCGAATTGGCTGATTTTTATCCAGCAAGAAATAATCCCCTTGTAACTTTTAGTATTCTTTAACTTTATAAGCATGAGCAAAATGATAATCAGCTTATGTAATCTAGAAATGTTCAAGGGGTCTTTTAGTTCTATAATTTTAAGAATTTAATACCTTGATCTGGCATTTAAAAATGCCATATTGTATGATTTTTAAAACCTTTAAAATACATAATTGTTACATAAAATTTGAAAACAGCACCATTTATGTAAAATTTGAAAACTTCTGTTTCTTATCTATCACTATTCCATGACTGTGGAAGAAAATTTCATCATTCATAGTCACGACTCCGAAGTACAGTGTCCTTAAAAGAACTGTCTAAACTCACAAACTCAGGTTTTCTTTCCATTCACTCTTGGTTTCATGCCAGAAGTCTTCAATTTCAGCACTCCTCCAAAATTGTTTTCTCAGGGTTATCACAGTTTTGTTTTTCTGTAATAAATCTAGGGATTTTTTTCTTACACCTCATTTTATTTAATCTGTCAGCAATATTTGACCCATTGGAGGACATCTCCTCCATAACAGCATCTTCACTTGGTTTTCAGGACCTCACTCCCTCAGGCCAATTTCCTCTGCCTTTCTGGGCCATTCATCATGGTCTGTTTTGCTTGCTCCTCCTCATCTTTCACCTTTTGCACGTTGTTGTTTCCCAGGACGCAGTCCTCAGTCTTCTTTCTCATGACTTTTTCATTTTTCTTTTCTTTTTTTCCTTTGAGATAGAGTCTCATTCTGTCATCCAGGCTGGAGTCCAGTGGTGTGATCTTGGCTCACTGCACCCTTTGCCTCCTGGGTTCAAGCAATTCTCCTGCTTCAGCCTCCCGAGTAGCTGGAATTACTGATGTTTGACAACATACCTGGCTAATTTTTGTATTTTTAGTAGGGACAGGGTTTCCCCATGTTGGCCAGGCTGGTCTCAATCTTCTGATCTCAGGTAATCCACCTGCCTCAGCCTCCCAGTGTTGGGATTACAGGTGTGGGCCACCGCCCACAGCCCCTTGTGACTTTTTCTACTGTGTATATGCTAGTGATTTCCAAATGTATGTCTCCACCTCGGATCTCTCTCCTTAATTCCAGATCTCCATGTCAGTCTGCCTACTTGACATCTCTCTTTAGTTAGTTATTGGGTATCACACACTTGTCAGATCCAAAATTGGGCTACTGATGTCCTTCCTGAAAGCTACACCTCATGTAGTCTTTTCTACTTTGGTTAATGGCAACTCTTCCAGTTGCTCTGCCAAAAACCTCGGTGTCATTTTTGACTCATCTTTCTCTGTCTCTGGCACCTCACAGCTAATCTTTTAGTAAACCCTGTCAGGTCTCCCTGAAGAGTATATCCAGAAGCCAGTCATATCTTGTACATCTGAGCCACCATCGTCTGTAGTCTAGATGAGTGCCATAGACTGGTAATTGTTTGTCCTGGTTTTAAAAAAACTTCCTTCAAATCAATATTTACTCAGTGGATGTATTTAATACATAAATCAAATTGTGTCATTCCTCTGCCCCAATCCTCCTGATGATCTCCCATTTCACTCCGAGTATGTGTCAAAACTCCTCCTAATAACTAAAAGGCACCATCTGGCACATTATCTCTCCTGCCTAAACTTCTATTTCTTATTTGCTTTGCTCTGCTTCAGCCACACTGAACTTCTTGCTGTTTCTTATCCATCCCTATTGCTTAAAGACTCCAGGCACACCTCTGAATCTGGCAGTTCCCTGTGTCTGGAAGGCTTTTTCTTCAGCTATCCTCCTAGCTTACTCTTTCCATTCTTTCAGTTCTTTACTTAAAATCCCTTTTCTCAGCAGGGACTTTTCTGGCCATCCCAACTTTCCCATCACTCTTCCCCTCAAACACATAAACATTTTATTTTTCTGCTTTAATTTTTCTCCTCTAACATACTGTATATTTTGCATTATCTGTCTATCGTTATTGTGTGTTTACCTCATTCTCATGAATAGGATCTTTATTGTTCACTACCATATCCTCACTGCCTAGAAAAAGGCCTAGTGGCCAGATGTGGTGGTTCACGCCTGTAACCCCAGCACTTTAGGAGGCTGACTCAGGTGGATCATGAGATCAGGAAATCGAGACCATCCTGGCTAGCACGGTGAAACCCTCTCTACTGAAAATACAAAAACTTAGCTGGGCCTGGTGGCAAGCACCTGTGGTCTCAGCTACTTGGGAAACCGAGGCAGGAGAATCACTTGAACCTGGGTGATGGAAGTTGCAGTGAGCCAACATCATCCCACTGCACTCCGGCCTGGGCAGCAGAGTGAGACTCTGTCTCAGAAAAAGAGAAAAAGGCTTAGCATATCAGATGTAGCTACCTGGTAAATACTTATTAAATGAGTGAATGGAGATTATCCTGGGTATATTGAATGACTGATTGATTATTACATAAAAAATGTTTGACATGGTTCATTGTAACAATTTTGCCTGGTAATTATGTGCATTTTAAAATTCTTTTAGCTCTTTATAATAAGCTACATTCTTCATATTAATGTTTTTTGTTTAGGGAGAAAAGCCCAATTTTGTGGTTATTCACTATACTTTTACTGGTGATTATGATCATTGAAATGATGGTAAAATGATTTAGAAGAATTGCAAACTTGACTGATATTTTATCAAAAAAATATTAGGGTGGTAAATTTAATGGACTTACAAATTCTTTCCAAGGGATTATGAACCTTCAGTATTAGAAATCAAAAGAACAGAGGTGGAATTTTTTGCTTCCTATAGGAGGACATATACTGGTCAGGCACTGTCTATTCTGATGGAGCAGCTGCTGCTGCTTAACTGTCTTTCAGAAGGAAGCTTCTTATAGTGATATTGGTTGGCGAGCAAGGCTAGTGGTCATTGATCAATTGACTAGATTTCGAACTGGCTCTGGGTGTCTTCTTGTTATCATGGCTAAGGTAAGTTCTTTCCAAAATTTGAGTCAACTTTCACCAGAACTTTTCTATTTAAAAGTTGCCTTTCATTAACTATGTTCAAAATGAAACTATTTTATATCCCAGAATTGTAGACTTAATTTTTTTGATGAGGATGAATTGGTTAATAATAGGTCTCAGGAAGATCTTATATATATGTGTGTGTGTGTGTGTGTGTGTGTGTGTGTGTGTGTGTACGTATATAGTCTTAACCAGAGGAGTTCTCTGTATAATTTATTTCTTAAAAATAATTGTTTTGTTTCTGTTTTCGGTATTTTTATTTTTATTTATTTATTTATTTATTATATATACTTTTTATTGCATTTTAGGTTTGGGGGTACATGTGAAGAACATGCAAGATTGTTACATAGGTACACACATGGCAGTGTGATTTGCTGCCTTCCTCCCCATCACCTATATCTGGTATTTCTCCCCATGCTATCCCTCCCCAACTCCCCACTCCCTGCTGTCACTCCCCTTTATCCCCCCGACAGACCCCAGTGTGAGATGCTCCCCTCCCTTTGTCCATGTGTTCTCATTGTTCAACACCCGCCTATGAGTGAGAATATGTGGTGTTTGGTTTTCTGTTCTTGTGTCAGTTTGCTGAGAATGATGGTTTCCAGGTTCATCCATGTCCCTACAAAGGATGCGAACTCATCGTTTTTGATGGCTGCATAATATTC
>PVKV010021975.1:0-36372 GCA_004027835.1 Alouatta palliata | reverse complement strand
GGGGAAGGGAGGAGAGTAGAGGGAAGGGAAAAGAAAAAAGAAAACTGCCCCATTTCAAAACTGCCGCATTACACAGCACTCAGCAAGAGTGAGTCCTTTCTGTCTTGGGCTGGTCTGCTGGGGCCCAGTGCAGGGGCCAGTCCTGGACAACAGCCTCCCATGAACCTCCTTTCACCACCTCGACGTGGATAAAGTTGGGAAGTACAGCGCTGGAAGGAATTCTCAACTGGGGATAGTAACTTCCCCCACCTGGGGGCACTAGAATTACAGGGAGACCTACTAGGCAGCTGTGGTGCCTGGAGGGTGCAGCCAGTGGGTGGTGTCTGGGATCAGACATGTGCAGGGTAGCCCCCAGGATTATCACAGTGACACCTTTGAGAAGCACCACTCAGCACAGAGCGCTGTCCTCACAGCAGCTACCTCTGAGGTCCCCGGGACAGCTGGAGGGACATAATCCAAGGAAAAGGACTGAGCCACCATTTAGAAATCCAGATGGTGACCCTTCTTGCAAATGGCATATATATATCTCAGAAAGCTACTAGATAAGAGCCATGCCAAACACAGTTGACTTGGGCAAACCTGATGCAAACTACATCCTAATTTGTGTGCTGATGAGGCTGGAGTCTGCCTGTGTTCTGTGTTTTCTGCATTCAGATCACCTCCTTTTTGAGAAGAGGGCTTGCGCTATCACCCAGGCCGGAGTGCACCCACAGCACCCTACAGCCTTGGACTCCTGGGCTCAAGTGATCCTCCCGCCTCAGCCTCCCAAGTACCTAGGAACACAGGCGTACCTCACTGTGCCAGGCTCCATGCAGACCCTTCTAAAGAGGCTTCTCTAATGTTAACTGTAGCTGAAGACTTAAGTGCAATAACCTGTTAGCAATGACTATTGGTGGCAAAATAAAAATGTAGCAAATGAAATAAAAGGTTACATGAAATTGGTTTTAAGTAGTAAGATGTAAACCTTCCCAACAATGGACTCCTTCGGTCTTTCGGTTTCAATTAATTCCATCCACACAGTTTAAATGTTTGACACGGGTGAGATTCTTGCAAGTATTACCTGGCTTCCTCAAGAACTCTTCGCATCACCGTGTTTTTTTCTTTCTGGTTGGCATCTTCATTTACATCAGTTCCACCAAAGATGATTCCAAAAGGGATTCGGTGGCCTGCAAATCGATGACAGTGACAAAGCAGAATTTAGCGCTAGAAACAGCCTTCACCAACCATTCCCAAGCAAGAATGCACGCCGACGGTCCCGGATCACAGGCGCCGGGTTTTGCGTAAGCTCGGCTGCATCCGCCTCTCCTGAAGAGCAGAATGGGTATCACTACAATAAACGCAACACCAAGAGGAATCACGGGAGGCGCCACCACTGTTGTCAGGGCTATCTTTCAACTAATTCATTTTAAACTTCAGCAAATAAAAAATTTTGTTAGCCATCATCTATTAAAACCAAGCTTATCATTCCTAGGAAATGGGCTAATCTGGAATCATTAAAATTCATGACCAAAAAAAGGGCTCTCCAAATGAGTCCTGTTGTTCATCATGCCCAGCAGGCACCATGCTGGCGTGGGACGAAAATGGGAGAGACAGGCACCACCTTGATGATATCCTCCAGAACTGTTCAGTACAGCAGGGGTGATGAATTATGAAAGGCACAACTAGGATGAGGGCCAAAATAACGCAAGGTGCTAAGGAAGGAATTTGCAAAGGGAGTATGTGTTTTCTGAGTGACCGGCCCCTGCGAGGATGGGAGGCAGCACGTAAGTCCACGCCCTGCTTCCCTGATGAGCTTTTCATGAGCACAGATGGGCAGGGCAGGGCATTAGGCCTGTCCATCTCAGGCTGAATGATGTGCTCGTCAAAAGCTACTCCCTGAAAGGACTCCCAAAGGTCAACTAAAAATGTCAAGGCTGTGGCCAACAAATCACACAGCAGACCAGATCTAACTGGAGTTCACCCAGCTAGATTTCTCAAACAAGCTGTTTCTATCAAGATATTTAAAGGAGAAGATACTGATCTTTCCTTTTATTGGGCTTTGAATTGTTTTTGTCATGTAAATTAGCAGATCCTGTCTTCTTTTTCTCTACCTAGGTCACCCACACCCTAAAATTCCACTGCTATGAATTCAGGCTCCAGATATTGAGCCCAACAATAATATCTACGGCCCCAGCAAGGCTGCTAAACGTAGCACAATTTGAGAAGCAGCCTGTAGGTTGTGTGCACTGGTGAAGACCAACGCTTTTTTTTGGAGCTGTGTGTGTGTGTGTGTGTGTGTGTGTGTGTGTGTGTGTGTGTATTCACACAGAAAGACTGGCCAAAAAAAGTGCATCTTGGTGAACAAAAGATTCTTGCACAAAAACAAAAACCATAAGCACACATTTCTTTATGCACAGAACATCTGTGACAGTACACAAAATAATAGCTGTTGTCACCTCTGAGGAAGGGACCTGGAAGGCTACAGATCTGGGATAGGCTGGGCGCACAGGCTCACACCTGTAATCCTAGCACTATGGGAGGCCAAGGCGGGCGGGTCAGCTGAGGCCAGGAGTTTGAGACCAGCCTGGGCCACATGACAAAACTCCGTCTCTATTTTTGTAAAAATACAAAAATTAGCCAGGTGTGGTGGTGCACACCTAATCAGAAGGTTGAGGTCCCACTAATCAGAAGGTTGAGGCATGAGAATCAATTGAACCCAGAAGGTTGCACTGGGAGGTTGCAGTGTGTCAAGATCACGCCACTGCATGCCAGCCTGGGCAATAAAGAGAGACTCTGCCTCAAAAAACAACAGAACAAAACAAAAAGATCTGGGATGGGAATGAGACTTACTTTTCACTCTGTAACATTTTATATTGTTGGAATTTCTTACTACAGACCTGTAAGAACTTTTCCAAAAACACTGAGAGACACAGAAACGCCCACCCAGTAGAGCTGGTTCACCACGGGTGACAGGTTTAGGCTTTGGGAGATGTTGGGACACAATGAAGATTTTTCTCACATGGGAAGGACATGAATCGGTGGACGGGAGAATAATTGCTCCCAGCGATGTCCACATCCTAATTCCCAGGATCCATGAGGCTGTGACAGGGGAGAACATTCCGGTAGACTATCCAGACAGGCTCAACATAACCACAGGGGTTGTGACAAGTGAAAGAGGGAGGCCAGGTACAGCGGCTCACGCCTGTAATCCCGGCACTTTGGGAGGCCAAGTCGAGCGGATCACCTGAGGTCAGGAGTTTGCATTACACCTGCAATATATCTGTAATGTGTATTCATGTTGATAATGTGCTATTTTCCATTATTTGCATATTTGACTTAGCTCTTTTATTTAATTATTTGCTCAGCAAATACTGATTTTTTTTTTTTTTTTTTTTTTTTTTTTGCGACGGAGTTTCACTCTTGTTACCCAGGCTGGAGTGCAATGGCGCGATCTCGGCTCACCGCAACCTCCGCCTCCTGGGTTCAAGCAATTCTCCTGCCTCAGCCTCCTGAGTAGCTGGGACTACAGGCACGTGCCACCATGCCCAGCTAATTTTTGTATTTTTAGTAGAAACGGAGTTTCACCACGTTGACCAGGATGGTCTCGATCTCTTGACCTCGTGATCCACCCGCCTCGGCCTCCCAAAGTGCTGGGATTACAGGCGTGAGCCACCGCGCCCGGCGCAAATACTGATTTTAAACAGAAAAGCAAACTTCCACGTGCCCAAGCTGTTAAGGCTTTACCTAGCAATATTTAATATACACAGTTACAGAAATGTGCCTAGATATTACTGGCAATATGTATCAAAAGCTTTAAAAGTGCATATACCCTTTGATTTTGCAAGGTAATTTCTGGAAAATCCTAAAGAAAGTGGGCTCCAAAGGCTGATACACAAGTCTGTTTATCACATTGTTTATAACTGAGGGGAAAAATAGAAATAAGACGTGACCATTCATAACCATGCTGCAGAAGAACTTTCAATGACAGAGGAAATATATACAATCTTAGTAGGTTACTAAATTATAATATGATTGCAATTTTTAAAATATACACACAAACTATAGAGCAAGAGTCAGATACAGCAACATCTCTTCATTCAAAGCATTTATCAAAGTGTTTAGCACATACCAAATACTCTACAAAGAATTTTTTAATATCTTATATACAATACATATATATAGATATAAATATACATAAATATAAAATATATATTTGTTTTAATATATAGACAAGTTTTTTTTTCGATACACCGTCTTACTCTGCTGCCCATGCTGAAGTACAGTGGCATGAACTCAGCTCACTCCAACCTTTGCCTCCCAAGTTCAAGTGATTCTCCTGCCTCGGCCTCCCAAGTAGCTGAGATTACAGGCACCCACCACCACATCCAGCTATTTTCTTTTTTTTTTTTTTTTGTATTTTCAGTAGAGACGGGGGCTTCACCATGTTGGCCAGGCTGGTCTCGAACTCTTGACCTCAAGTGATCTGCCTGCCTCGGCCTCCAAAGTGCTGGGATTAGAGGTATGAGGCACCATGCCCGGCCTACAGATATTTTTTAAAAGAAGTTACAAGCTTATATTGTAAAAGTATATCTTTTTTGCAAAGTCAATTTTGAATAAAAAACAAACACACACACACAAACAGTGGTCATCTCTGGGTGGCGAAATTGCAGGTGCCATATTTTCTTCTTTATATTTTTACATAGTTTCCAAGTCACCTCCATAAGTAGTTTAATACTATACAGCCATAAAAAAAAGATGAGTTTGTGTCCTCTGTCGGGACACAGATGAAGCTGGAAACCATCATTCTCAGCAAACTGACACAGGAACAGAAAACCAAACACCGCATGTTCTCGCTCATAGGCGGGTGTTGAACAATGAGAACACATGGACGCAGGGAGGGGAGCATCACATACTGGGGTCTGTGGGGGAAAAAGGGGAGGGACAGTGGGGGGTGGGGCGGTTGGGGAAGGATAACATGGGGAGAAATGCCAGATATAGGTGACGGGGGATGGAGGCAGCAAACCACCTTGCCATGTAAGTATCAATAAAACAACCCTGCATGATCTGCACTTGTACCCCAGAACCTAAAATACAATTAAAAAAAAATACCACAGGGAATACACATGATGGCATTTAAATTCATTATTGTCATTCCTACATAATAAATTTTGGATTCTTTTGTTTAAAAATAAAAATACTGGGCCGGGCGCGGTGGCTCACACCTGTAATCCCAGCACTTTGGGAAGCCGAGGCGGGTGGATCACGAGGTCAAGAGATCGAGACCATCCTGGTCAACATGGTGAAACCCCGTCTCTACTAAAAATACAAAAATTAGCCGGGCATGGTGGCACGTGCCTGTAGTCCCAGCTACTCGGGAGGCTGAGGCAGGAGAATTGCTTGAACCCAGTAGGCGGAGGTTGCAGTGAGCCAAGATCGTGCCATTGCACTCCAGCCTGGGTAACAAGAGCGAAACTCCATCTCGAAAAAAAAATAAAAAAAATAAAAAATAAATAAAAAATAAAATAAAAATAAAAATACTATCTGAAAAAAAATTAAAGTCAGTAACTGCTATATATTTTAAATTACAGTTTAATCAGTAGAAACCTGTCTAAGAAATGCAGAGTGTATGCAAAGAATGAAATATCACACAGCCAGTTAGCCACAGGGTAGGGCGACTCGATGTCTGTAACTGGTGCACAGAAAGTCCTGACACCTTGTTAAGTCCTGACACCCTGTGCTCACGGTGCACAGGGCAGCTCTTCTTACTGACAATGGTTCTAGTGCATTTTACACATTATGCGACACAGAGATTTAACCTTCAAAAACATAACCCTGAGGAATAAACACTGTTTAACTTCCAGATAGACAACAATAAGGAATGAACAAGCCAAAGTTTAACCAAATTTACTCAGAGTAGCATGGCTTCAGTTCTCAGTGTTTGTGAGATTGAGCAATGCAATTGATTCTTCACCTGGGAACAGGCTGGTTTTGCAGAGGAATCCTCTCCGCCTTCAACTCTTAGGAGAAGCAAACCTAAATTCAGATGACTTTGTTTTTATTTGCAGCAGAGATCAAGCATGGTAAAATTGAGAACTGTAAGTAAAGGAAAGAAAAACAAAAACCCAGCAACCTGACTAGGGGAGAAATAGGTTCTTGCCAATCTGTTAGTAGAATATGAACTGGAATAACCCTTCCATATAGTAATTTGTCAGTGTCAATCAAAACAACAATTACACAGCCTTTTGGCCTACAGGCTTTCCCAGGAATTTATACTTCTAACATCCTCATACAATGGAGTAAAGAAATATAATCAAAAATACTCCAGCCTTCCTTGGAATAGGGAAAAAAAAAAAAGAGAGAGAGATTTTAATAAGTAGGGTGCATTCTCACAGTGAAATACCTCAAAGCCAATAAAAAGAATATGATAGATATGGCTTTGTGGATTTGGAAAAGTAGCTAAGACAGGAGTTAAATATACAGATCTAATCCCATTTGTGGGACTAAAATGTTCCACGTACGTGTGTAAAACACTTTAAAAGAAACAATAGGGGCCACACATGGAGGCTCATAACTGTAATCCCAGCACTTTGGGAGGCCAAGGCAGGTGTACCACCTTAAGTCAGGAATTCCAGACCAGCCTGGCCAACACGGTGAAAGCTTGTTTCTACTAAAAATACAAAAATTAGCTGGGCGTGGTGGCATACGCCTGTAATCCCAGCTATTCCAGGTATTCTGGAGGCTGAGGCACAAGAATCACTTGAACCTGCTAGGTGGAGGTTGTAGTGAGCCTAGATCATGCCACTGCACTCTAAGCTGGACCACAGATTAAGACTCTGTATCAAAAAAAAAAAAAAAAAAAAAAGAGAGAGAGAAAAAGAAGAAAGAAAATAAAAAATAGATACCACTTTACAGAAAACAACACAACTTTTTGAGCATCAGGAAGACTAGCTAATGGATTCTGGACTTAATACCTAGGTGACGGGATGATCTGTGCAGCAAACTACCATGGCCCAGGTTTACCTATCTAACAAACCTGCACATCCTGCACATGTACTGCTGAACTTAAAAGTCAAAGAAAAAAAGAAAAGAAAGCAACATAACTCACAGTCAACAGAATCACTAAACTCAGGGCTGAGGCTTTGTGACTGCATAAAAGAGCTGCAACAGTCAGTGACAACCTTTCAAAGGTTCCTACTGAGCTATCAGAGTCCACCTTGGGAACTGAGGTCTCCCACCAATGGCCTTGTGAGTGTACCATCATGGATGCACATCTGCAAGCCTCAGTCAAGCCACCAGATGAGACTGTAGCCTCATGGGAAACCCTGAGACAGACCGCCCAGCTAAGCTGCTTTTGAATGCCCACAGGAACTATTAGATATCAGACGTACTGCTATAAGCAACTAAGTTTAGGGGGTAATTTGTTATGTAATAATAGATAACCAATACAGTATATATATTTCTAGGAGAATATACACAAGAAAATCATAACTATGGTTGCCTCTGGAAATGAGAAATAATACAGTGAGGATAAGAGGCAGAAGACAGGCTTGCTTTTCACACTATACCACTCAGTTACATTTTACTCTACACTGGGGTAATTTTCATGTATTACCTGAAAAAATAAAGAACACATAGTAAGATGTGCCCATATATGAAGAGACTGTTCAGAGAGGGCTCAACTTCCTATGGCACAGGAGGCAGGAAAAAGAGCTAGAGCTTAAATAAGGTTTGAAACAGTGTAAAGAAATTTTTAAAAAATCACTGTTAACAAAAAATTTCTAAACATTTTGGAAGTGCGACACATTTTGCTGACCAAAATTTAATTCTGGTGTGTCGATGACTGGAGCTGATTTTGATCCTCAAATGACATGCTATATATTAATATATTACCCTTAAAATGGTGCAGCACAAATGATACCACTACTGTGTCATTTAATTCATGTTTGAGGAGAGTCACTCAGGCTGAACAATAACAAAAATATCTGTCTTGCTTTATTTGGTGCCTCCTATACTCTCAGTAAAATCAGATGGGTCTTGGGAGTGTTAAGAAAAATGTTCTGCAACCTGAAAATAAGGTCAAGAATACAATAAGAATAAACAAGGTGCACATGCATTTTCTTGCAACGTTCTAAGACGCCACATTTAAAAGGGTCCTCCAAAGATTAATTTTCTGAGAGAGTGTATTGTTGTTTGACTTCATTATGTACTATTAATTGAGAGCTCATATTCTGTGAAGTTACATTAAGTCATTTGTAGCTTCATGTCAGGGAGAGATGTAAATCATTTCTGTCCAGTAGAAAAGATACTTTCAAAGCTTGGGGCCCATTGCCCTGTTGGATGTTAGTTAGTTCTGCAACTAACCTAGTGAATTTACTCTGATATTCTTTACCAAATTGCCGATTTAAACTCCAGTTGCTCAAATGTGCTTTAAACTGGTTTTAACATCTTAGTAGTTTCCTTATAAATTGATGGGTTGAATAATGTCTTTCATAAGTGCTCTTTTATATTTGTAAAAGAATCCTTTTGAAAAAATATATTTTGAAAGATGAAATATGCATTGAAAAAATTCAGGGCCAGGCTTATGCCTGTGATCCCAGCACTTTGGGAGGCTGAGGAGGATGGCTCGCTTGAGTGTCGCCCCAGTGTACAGTAAAGGAGTTCAAAACCAGCCTGGGCAACAATGGTGAAACTCTATCTCTGCAAAAAGAAAAATAAAAATTAGGGGATATGGTGGCATGCACCTGCAGTTCCAGCTACTTGGGAGACTGAAGTGGGAGGATTACTTGATCCCAGGAAGTGGAGGTTGCAGTGAGCTGAAATCACATCACCACACTCCAGCCTGGGTGACAGAGTAAGACCCTGTCTCAAAAAACAAACAAAATTCAGATGATACTCTTAATATGGTAAAAAACAGCTTCAATACATATCCATTCTTGATTGACACAGTTATAACACTTAAGAAAAGTATGCACTAAGAAAAAAAATCGGGGGTGGGGAGTTGGGGAGGGATAGCATGGGGAGAAATACCAGATATAGGTGATGGGGAGGAAGGCAGCAAATTCACACTGCCATGTGTGTACCTATGTAACAATCTTGCATGTTCTTCACATGTACCCCCAAACCTAAAATGCAATAAAAAGTATATATATTAAAAAAAATTGAAGAGATTATTGCATGTTTCCCATTTCTGAATTGAATAAATGGGAGACATTGTTTCCCGTATTATTGGACATTGCAGGCACTTCTGCTTTCAGTATTTCTCATATTTCACTTCTGAAGAGAAAGAGGGTTACCTTGCAAAAGGCGGCCTCCCCTGTAGAGATGAAGAGCCAGGGCAGCCTCGCAGTTCTCAGCCAAGATGAGGTCTGCAATCTCAGATGGGCTTTCAAAGTCAAAGGCATCTTTCAGAACGCACACGTGCCCTGCAGCCTCTAGATGGGCCCTTTATCAAAAATACAGAGAAAGGAGAGGATGAGGGGAAAATGTTAATATGTAACAGGTTGCTGCTACAGTTAAGGTTTTTTTTTCTTTTTTTTTTTTTTTTTTTTTTGAGACAGAGTTTCACTCTTGTTGCCCAGGCTGGGGTGCACTGGTGCAGTCTCAGCTCACTATGACCCCCGCCTCCTGGGTCAAAGTGATTCTCCTGCCTCAGCCTCCCGAGTAGCTGGGACTACAGGCATGCACCACCACGCCTGGGTAATTTTTTGTATTTTTGGTAAAGACAGGATTTCACCATGTTGGCCAGGCTGGTCTCAAACTCTTGATCTCAAGTGATCCACCTGCCTTGGCCTCCAAAAGTGCTGAGATTACAGAAATGAGACACTGTGCCCAGCTGCTATGATTAAGATTTTACATCAATTCCATAAGATTAATTATTTACTGAACTGCCCTTTGTAAGCACCCTGCCTCAAAATACAAGAGAAGGCCCAGAGTCAATGACATTAACCATTCATCTGCCAGTCTCAGATACAAAGGACTGTGGCTAGGACCGAGGCCACTGGAAGGAAGGCTGATTCTGGAGGTCTTGACAGCCTTCAGCCATGGGACACCCATTGCCCTTTCGAGTGGCATTTGCCATACCAGACAGCTCCTTTTCCATCTCCTTAATTCCATGTTTTTTCTCCTGTCCCTGAACTGTGGTATGTAAAGATTGTTTTCAGGCCTCTCTGAAAAGACTTCAAAAGTCACCTATTAATATAGCTTCAAAAAATACTTCCTGTTCTTTCCATTCTACCTGCTACACACACACACACACACACACACACAGTATTTATGTCTTTCAAACATTTCTCTTTCTCTCTACCTTAGTTTAAGTTTCTGGTAACATAAATATAAAATACAAACCTCATAAACAAAAAAAATTTTTTTCAATAGTGACAACATAAAATCAGAAGACAAATAAGAAACTGGGGAAAAAACTATTTACAACTCTTACTAAAGAAAAAAGTTCATCTGCTTAATATGTAAAGAGCATTCATAAATCAATAAGAAAGAAAAAAGCTAACAACACAATAGAAAAACAGAGATGAAGGCTGGGTGAGATGGCTCACGCCTGTAATCCCAGCACTTTGAGAGGTTGAGGCAGACGGATCGCTTGAGCCCAGGAGTTTGAGACCAGCCTGGACAATACAGTGAAACCCCATCCCCCCTCAAAAAAAAGAAAAAATGAGCTGGGCATGGTGGCACATTCCTGTAGTCCTAGCTACGTGGAAGGCTGAGATGAGACGACTGCTTGAGCCTGAGAGGTTGAGGCTGCAGTGAGCCATGATTCTGCCACTGTACTCCAGCCTGGTGACGGAGTGAGATCCTGTCTCAAAAACAAAAAAGCGGGGGGGCCAGCCTTGGTAGCTCAAGCCTGTAATCCCAGCACTCTGGGAGGCCAAGGCAGGCAGATCACTTGAGGTCAAAAGTTTGAGACCAGCCTGGCCAACATGGTGACACCTTGTCTCTACTAAAAATACAAAAATTAGCCAGGTGTGGTGACGCGTACCTGTAATCCTAGCTAGTAGAGAGGCTGAGGCACAAGAATCGCTTGAACCTGGGAGACAGAGGTTGCAGGAGCCAAGATCGCGCCATTGCACTCCAGCCTGGGCAATAGAGTGGGGCTCCATCTCAAAAAAGAAAGAAAGAAAAGAAAAAAAAAAGAGAAAGAAAGAAGGAAGGGAGGGAGGGAGGGAGGGAGGGAAGGAGGGGGAAAACGAAAAATAGAGGTGGGGACAAAATTGCATTCCACAGAAAAAGAAATACAACTGAGCTCCTGAACAAAGAAAATGATGCTCAACATCAGCCATCTTTTTAACCCAGAAAATCTGTAAAGATTAAAAAGTTGACCTGGGGCTTCCTGAAATAAACACTCCTGTACATTATCTGTAGAGAGCAAATCGGTACAAGCTTTCTGGTGGGCAATGCAACCGCAGCTAGAAAAGCTGAAATGCACAAACCCTGTGACCAAATAACTCCACTTCTAGGAATGTATTCCAAAGATGCACTTGGATACATGTGCAAAAGCATGCACCCAGGAATACACGTTGCAGCCGCGAAGCAGCAAAAAGACTAAAAAGCTACGTCGACGTGCACCCACAGGGCCCTGGCTCTATTATGGTAGATGCACAAAGTCATGTTCTTTTGCCATCAGAAGAATGCAGTAGATCACTATGAAGTGTTGAGAATGATTTCCAACATTCACTATTAATGAAAGTGAGCAAAGTGAAGATACTTTTGTATATATCCACTGTATGTGCATAGAATATCTCTAGAAGGATACATTAAAAAGAGATAACAAAGACTGTGTCTAAACAGGAGAATCAGGCCAGTTGCAGCGGCTCCCGCTTGTAACCACAGCACTTTGGGAGGCAGAGGTGGGAGGATCACTTGAGCTCAGGAGTTCAAGACCAGCCTGGGCAACATGATGAAACTCTGTGTCTACAAATAATTTTAAAAATTAGCCGGGCATGGTGGCATGCACCTGTGCTCCCAGCTGTTTGGGAGGCTGAGGTTGGAGGACAGATGAGTCCAGGAATTCAAGGCTGCAGTGAGCCATGATCACGCCACTGCACTTCAGCCTGGATCTCAACAGACCGAGACCCTGTCTCAAAATGAGAGACAGAGAGAGAGAGAGAGAGACAGAGAGACAGAAAAAGAGAAAGAAATAAAAAGAAAAGAGACACACAAGCTTTTGTATTGTCAGATAGTTTTCACCACATGCATGTATTACCTTTTTAAACTGTTTGATGTGTGTGTGTGTGTGTGTGTGTGTGTGTGTGTGTGTGTGTGCATGCACATGCATATACAACAAACAGGACCAGGTCTCTTTTCTGATTAAAACTTGCAAAGAGCTCCCGTATCCAGTTCAACTGTCAACCACATGAGACTGGGGCCCATTTCTATACTGCTTAGGGAATAAATTAATGGCTGAACGTGTCTCTGAGATAAATGCGTCAGCCCAGAACACAGATCACCTTGCATGGCAGAAGCACACTCCACTCCAACCACCCTCCCACGGCAGGACCTCTGCACATCATGCTCCCGTCTCGAGTCTCCATGCCTTTGACGTGGCACGTCCTGCTGCCAGCTCCTTTCAGAGAACTCTCCTGACAGCCCAGTTCCTACCATACCACAGTCTCTCAAAATCCCCCCTTCGTTTTGAGGCTGTCTCTGTCACCCCTCTGCACTACATTTATATGGAAGATGGAGTCACATTTTACTTGGGGCATTGATGACAAAGTCAGCACATACATGAAAATCAAGTACACTTAAAATCACCCTTGACAATCTCTTAAATCATCCAGACAGTACTATCGAACGAAGTTCAAATCCAACCTGGCCTTTTTTTTTTTTTTTTTAACTCCGGTAATGAAATAGTTATTTCTTCAGCTGAACAGCGGGTGAATTAACTGGTGTGCATTTAGGGGCAATATTGCATAAAATCCTGAGGAAAACGAAGAGGAGGACAAAGATGATGATGATGAGGAGGAAACGGGGAAGTCTCGAGTCTTCAAACACTGTGATCACAAAATGACCAAGTTGCTGGCACCGTGGGAGCCACAAAGAAACATCAGGTTGGAATCTTCTGACTCACAGACTCACACTGACCCTGGGGCACACAGTGCGATTCTGCATTGTACTAGTAGGTGGATATTTTTGTCTTTCTCCTTTGGTTTCCTTTTCATAAAGTGTTGCAACATCACTGTGCAAATAAAGAATTACTAGAATCTTGAGACTTAAGCTGGTCTGACCTACTGATGTGCTTCCTATGTCTTGAGCCTACCATTTTCACGCTAATTTGATCCTGTCATTGTGGGTGAATAACGTCCCTTCTCTCCCCGCCAAAACTAGCATCCTTTGGAAATGCTGAAGGTAACTGACCAGCAGAACCAGGAAAGATGCCAGCAGCAATCAGGCTATTAGCTCACTTCAGTCTAAAACATATAAAGTACGGCCGGGCACAGTGGCTCACGCCTGTAATCCCAGCACTTTGGGAGGCCGAGACGGGCGGATCACGAGGTCAAGAGATCGAGACCATCCTGGTCAACATGGTGAAACCCCGTCTCTAATAAAAATACAAAAATTAGCTGGGCATGGTGGCACGTGCCTGTAGTCCCAGCTACTCGGGAGGCTGAGGCAGGAGAATTGCTTGAACCCAGGAGGCGGAGGTTGCGGTGAGCCGAGATGGCGCCTTTGCACTCCAGCCTGGGTAACAAGAGCGAAACTCCGTCTCAAAAAAAAAAAAAAAAAACATATAAAGTACATCACACAAAAATCTGGATTCAACATGCTTCTGACCATGTCTTCAGCCTATCATGGGTGAATAATTGCTATTTTGTGTTCTTTGTAAAGCTCTAAGAAATGAGAAGCCAAAAATAAACACTGATAGATGGAAAAGGGGCTGAATTCTACTTGGAGAGTCCATTCCTGAGAGACTCATGCAGAGCCGACACAGCACAGCGTGTGGCATGCAGGCGGTTACACAGACAATCAGTGGTTCCTGATTTGTTAATTTTTTTTTGGGGGGGGACAGAGTCTTGCTCTGTGGCCCAGGTTAGAGTGCAGTGGTGCGATCTCAGCTCACTGCGACCTCTGCCTCCCAGGTTCAAGCGATTCCCATGCTTCAGCCTCCCGAGTAGCTGGATTACAGGCATGTACCACCATGACTGGCTAATTTTTGCATTTTTAGTAGAGATGGAGTTTCACCATGCTGGCCAGGCTGATCTCAAACACCCAACTTCAGGTGATCCACCTGTCTCAGCCTCCCAAAGTGCTGAGATTACAGGCGTGAGCTGCCATGCCCAGCCTATTAAGCATATTTTTAAATGGCATTTTGATACTAACTTTGTAATCTCATAAATATTCTAAATACATTTTTTAATCTAAATTCTCCATGAACTAAATTGTACCCTTTCTGGTTGACTTGCGACAACTTTAAATGGATCTATGCTTTCTCCTTCTGTCAAGTAATAATTCAACTAATAAATTCACTGGGCGCCTATTATGCCCAAATAATTCTGGTTTGACTTAAAAAGGCTTTCTTGAAAACAAAAGCATCTCCTATAAACGAAGAGATTTTGAATATTTACTTGACAGGTCCACAAAGAAAAGAAGCCTCTGTGCGCCCCCCTGACTGAAGATTCACAGGCATTCTGTGGCTTCCCCCCGGCCGGCAGCCATCCATTTCACCTGAGTGTACGGTAGAGTTTGGTCATTTCTCTCTCTCTCTCTGTGTGTGTGTGTGTGTGTGTGTGTGTGTTTTGTTTGTTGGTCTGTTTAAGACACAGTCTCAATAAAATTTGCTGGAGTGCAAATTTATTTATCTTTTGAGATGGAGTCTCACTCCGTTACCCAGGCTGTAGTGCACTGGCCTGTAATCCCAGCACTTTGGGAGGCCGAGGCAGGTGGATCACATGAGGTCAGGAGTTCGAGACCAGCCTGGCCAACACAGTGAAACCTGGTCCCTTCTAAAAATACAAAAATTAGCCGCGAATGGTGGTGCACACCTGTAATCCCAGCTATTCAGGAGGTGAGGCAGGAGAATCGCTTGAACCCAGGAAGCAGAGATTGCAGTGAGCCGAGATGGCACCACTGCACTCCAGCCTGGGCAACAGACTGAGACTCTGTCTCAGAAAATAATAATGATAATGATAATAATAAAGAATACAGATGGGAACTTTTTAAAAAAAATGCAAAAATGCAATCACCTAACAGGCAAAGTGACTAGATCGGAAAGTGTCTGGAACTCAACTGTCAATTGGGGTCAGATGAAATGAATGAACTGGAGGTGAGGACGGTGAAACCATAAGGCAGGATGAGCTCTGCACCAAACTGGAGGGGACGCCCATTTGCAGGGTCAGGCCTCCGCAGCCCAGTAAGACCAAGAAAGCCACCTGCACCAGGTGAGCACTAAAACTGTGCCTGATCCGAAGAGAAATGTGCTCAGTGTGAAAGACACGCACAGCTCATTTACACAGGCACATGTGTAATATACATTACTACTTACACATAAACGTATAAATTATATGTATACACATATTTATAATACATATTTCACATATGTATTATAAATGTTATAAATATTTTAAATATACAATGTATTTCTAAATAGATGAGGCTGGGCATTGTGACTCAAAACTGTAATCCCAGTAGTCAGGAGGCCAAGGTGGGTGAATAGCCTGAGCCCAGGAGTGTGAGACCAGCGTGGGCAGCACAGCTAGACCCGGTCTCTACAACAAATACAAAAAGTCGGCCGGGCGCGGTGGCTCAGGCCTGTAATCCCAGCACTTTGGGAGGCTGAGGCGGGTGGATCACGAGGTCAAGAGATCGAGACCAACCTGGCCAACATGGTGAAACTCCTTCTGTACTAAAAATACGAAAATTAGCCGGGCGTGGTGGCGCGCGCCTGTAGTCCCAGCTACTCCGGAGGCTGAGGTGGCGGAAGAATCGCTGGAACCCAGGAGGCGGAGGCTGCAGTGAGCCGAGATTGCACCACTGCACTCCAGCCGGGCGACAAAGCAAGACTCCGTCTCAAAAAAAAAAAAGTAGCCGAGTGTGGTGGTGTACACCTGTAGTCCCAGCTACTTGGGAGGCTGAGGTGGGAGGATGGCTTTAGCCTTGGAAGCCGAGGCTGCAGTGAGTTGAGATGGTGCCACTGCACTACAGCCTGGGCGATGGAGTGAGATTCTGTCAAAGAAAAAAAAAAAAACAGATCAAAATCACGTTTAGATATGTTGAGTGAAAGAGAATATAATACTAAAGTTGATTTTATGTTTCTTTTTGCTGTATTTAACGTGACTACTGGCAAATCTAGGCGGACCCACTGGGCTCACACTATGCCTTTAGGCGAGAAGGCAAGGTCAGATCCCACGGGCTCTGGCGGTCGGTACCCGGCCGATTGAGGAGCTCCTCACACTGCAAGGTCACCAGCTACCCAGAGAATCTTCCCAATGGTATTTCTTACTCCTTCAAGGTCCACAACGCCTGTTCCTTCCCGACATCTTCAGAAGTCCCGGAGGGCCGCGTTTCCCGTTTCCCTTCTCTCTAAGAACGAGTGAGGCGGGCGGGATGTTGCCTCCACAGTGTCTGTTCCCACTTGCCGCTTCCTAATACCCTGACCCTCCCTGGCACTTACCTGAGGAGGACGAACCCCACCTCCACAACCAGGGTGCTCCTGCAGGCTCATGCCAATCAAAACATCTGGCTCTCCACCCCTAGATGTTCAATTCTGGGATCTGGGGTCGTGTTTTCAGAGACTCAACCTGGCAAGTTCTCGCTGGGCCTGACCTGGGATGCAGGAGCCCCGAGAGGGGCTGGCAAGGAGATTCTGCCAGAGAGGGAAACGGAGGCAGGAGACCGAGATAGGTGGACTCCTGTCCCTGTCCTCTGCTGGAAAACCAGCCCAGGAGGCCCTGCCTCTAGCCTTCTTATGGCAAAAGCCACGACATGCCCTTCATTGTCGAAGACAATTTGAGTTGAGTTTTCAATTCAACTGAGCTTTCAATTCAATTACTCGAGGCGAAGGATCTCTAACCCACACCACCATCATAGCTTAGTGCCCTTATTATTAATTTATACACAGTCCTTCGCAGTCTCTCCTGCCCTCAGTCCTTCCACTGTGATAGTTCTTTGGCCTCCCTGGAACTCCACACCAGTGACCTCTACCCGCTATGACCCAGTCCCTCCAGCCTTTTCTCCCAATTCTGGTGAGATTCCATGCTCCACCATTTCTACTACTTTCTTGTCAATGTCTTAACAACTCCCGTCCCCCAGTCTTTCTGTAGCAAGTGTGTGAGCATCTGGCATGACGCCAGCCCTGCATCTGGCAGCCCTGGGTGCTGGCACCTGCTGGGGAACCCCTGAGGCAAAGGGTAAGCCCTGGCGATGTGAGATGGGGTCCCACGGGGCTCAATGCCTCGCTGGCACCTCTTGCGCATTTTCAGTGACCAGGTGCGCCTGCTGTGTGCCCAGCACCATCAGGGCACCGAGGGTTCAATAAGGAACAAAATATGCAGAAACCCCTGATTCTGGGGAGGCCAAAGGGCCAACTTTCTAGAGCAGGGAAAAGGTCAATAAGCCAGAAAATTCAGCCAAATCTCTTCTATGTCAGAGGCAGGTTTGTCCTTGGGAGGAAAACCAACAGCCCCAGGGAGGCAGGGAAGAGTGTGTGATGAAAGGGGCTGCCGTTTGAGAAGCGTGGGCAGGGGAGGTCCCCCTAAAGGTGACATTCGAATAAAAGCCTGAAGGTGGCTGGCACAGTGGCTCAAGCCTGTAATCCCAGCACTTTGAGAGGCCAAATTGGGTGGATCATCTGAGGTCGGGAGTTCGAGACCAGCCTGGCCAACACTGTAAAACCCCATCTCTACTAAAAATACAAAAATTAGCCAGCTATTGTGGTGTGTGCCTGTAATTCCAGCTACTCGGGAGGCTGAGGCAGGAGAATCACTTGAACCAGGGAAGTGGAGACTGCAGTGAGCCAAGAAAGTGCAGCTCGCAGAAGTGGAGTGCAGAATGGTGGTTCCCAGAGGCTGTCATGGGGCATGATGGGGGGCAGGAGGAGGGACAGGGTGTACAGCATGATGATCATCGTCAATAACAACATACTGCATATTTCAAAATTGCTTTAAAGAAAGATTTTAGGCCGGGCGGGGTGGCTCACACCTGTAATCCCAGCATTTTGGGAGGCCGAGGCAGGTGGATTACCTGAGATCAGGAGTTCGAGAACAGCCTGGCCAACATGGTGAAACCCTGTCTCTACTAAAAATACAAAAATGAGCCGAGTGTGGTGGCAGAGGCCTGTAATCCCAGCTACTCAGGAGGCTTAGGCAGGAGAATTGCTTGAACGTGGGGGGTGGAAGTGGCAGTGAGCTGAGATTGTGCCACTGCACTCCAGCCCGGGCGACAGAGCGAGACTCCCTCTTGAACGCAAAAAAAAAAAAAAAAAAAGATTTTATATGTTTTTACTACAAAAAATACTAAGTACAGTCATCACTGGGTATCTGTTGGGGACTGGTTCTAGGACCCTCATGAATAACAAAATCCAGGGATGCTTAAGTCCCAGATATAAAATGGCACAGCATCTGCATATCACACACACACCTCCTCCCATATACTTTAAATCATCTCTAGATTACTCGTAACACCTAATACAATGGAAACACCATGTCAATAGTTGTTATGCTGCATTGTTTTGGTGTGTTTTTTTGTTTTTTTTTTTTTTGAGGCAGAGGAGTCTCACTCTGTTGCTCAGGCTGGAGTGCAGTGGCATTATCTCTGCTCACTGCAACCTTTGTTTCCTGGGTTCAAGCGATTCTCCTGCCTCAGCCTCCTGAGTAGCTGGGATTACAGGTGCATGCCACCACACCTGGCTAATTTTTGTATTTTTAGTACAGACAGGGTTTCACCGTGTTGTCCAGGCTATTATCAAACTCCTGACCTCATGTGATCTGCCCAACCTGGCCTCCCAAAGTGCTGGGATTACAGGCGTGAGCCACTGTGCCCGGCCTGTATTGTTTTTTATTTGTATAATTATTTTAACTTTTTGATCTGTAGTTGCTTGGATCTGAAAGACGTGGAACCCACAGATACTGAATACCAACTGTATTCCAGGCAACAGACACGTTCATTAGTGTGATATAATCATTCCGTAGTGTGTTCATAGTCCAAAACATCACATTGCATCCCATAAATACACCAAATTACTAGTTATCAAACTAAAAATGACAATGCGAATTCTAAAAATAAGTAAATTCAAATAAACAAAAAATCATCTCAGTGGGAAAAGCAGGTGCTGTGGGGCGGACATGGGATGTGCTGGGCTTTGAGAGGTCACGGGGTCTGGGAAGGGTTCGTCACTGAGGGGCCCACAGCGCAGGGCGTGGCAGGTCCTGGCAGAAGCCTCTGCGTGTGCTGGATGTGAAGCAGAGGAGACGCAATCTGGCTCAGCAAGTCAGCACACTCAGCCTGACTGCTGTGTTGAACGTGGGAGGTGGAGGTTGCAGTGAGCCGAGATTGCGCCACTGCACTCCAGCCTAGCAACAGAGTGAGACTCTGTCTCAAAAAAAAGACTTTTGGAAATGAAAGGGTCGCACACATTCACCAGCTCATCCACGGATGTTCAACTCCCATTGCGCCTTTCACCTCTTGAGCAGATAGAGCTGTCAGCACCATCCAGCATCGTTAACCAGCTCTCCTGCTTGGGAAATTCCTCTTCTTTGGCTTTCCTACATTTTCTAGACTTCCAGTGCCCTCTGCCTTCCCATCCTATCTGCTTTCTGAGCACGTTATCTTCCAGTCTGCCCACCCCTAGTGCAGTCCTGAGCAAACTTCATCCCACCCTCAGCTTCTCATCTTCAGCCCAGAGCCTCTCTGAGCGTCCATGGGTTCCAACTGCCCCCATTCAAGAAAAACGTAGTGTGTCACCAGACAGGCACCTCACACTCAGCGTGTTAAGACTCTCCAGCCCCAACCAAGCTGGCATCAGCCAGTACTCCACATGCAGGGACCTGCCCAGCATGTACCCAGCGGCACCAGCCAGACCCTGGGAGGCCACCTAGTGCTCTTCTGTGCCCCCTGCCACAGCATCGCAGGGTCCTTCCACATAGTATTCCGATCTGTATGCTTTTTTTTTGAAACAGAATCTTGCTCTGTCACCTAGGCTGGAGTGCAGTGGCGCGATCTTGATCAAACCTCCATCTCCCAGGTTCAAGCAATTCTCCTGCCTCAGCCTCCCAAGTAACTGGGATTACAGGTGTGCACCACCACACCTAGGTAATTTTTGTATTTTTAGTAGAAATGGGGTTTCATCATGTTGGCCAGAATGGTCTCGAACTCCTGACCTCAGGTGATCTGCCCACCTGGGCCTCCCCAGTGCTAGGGTTACAGGCGTAAGCCACCAAACCCAGCAGATCTATACACTTTCTTTGCTCTTAAAGCAGCAACCTCTATCCCTCATCCTTCAGTCCTGACAGTTTTAAACCCAGAATCTACAAGGTGACAGTGACAGTGACCGGATTCCACCCCTAAGCCTGCCCACTCAGGACCTCAGCCAACTCCTCTGTGGGGTCTCACAAGCTCCTTCCTGGCTCAGGGCATCCTCCACACATATAGTTCCTTCTGCCCGGAATGCACTTCCCAGCCTCCACCCTCTCTCCTCGCTAACCTTGATGACTCCAGCTGAAAATGTTACTTCCCATGCACAAATGCTCACATCTGACTACTCAGGATAACCCCAAAGTGGAAATGTCCCAGAGGCCCACCATTCTCCAGTTGAGGAGTAGACAAGCAAACGTGTATATCCAGCCGATGGGACATACCTCGGCCACACGGGAAGGAAGGACTGATGCTTTAGGCCAAGCCCACAAAAGGGACCACTTAGCATGTGATCCCATTCCTATGAAACATCCAGAATAGGCCCATTCCTGGAGACCAAAGGAAGCCAACCATTTGCCAGGGGCTGGCAGAGGAACAGAACAGGAGTGACTGCTGATGGATACGGGTTTCTTCTGAGAGTGATGGAAATGTTCTGAAATTAGACAGAAGTGATGGTTGCGTGATTTTATGAATACACTAAATCCCTGGTGTGTACACTTTAAAAGGGTGAAGTTTATGGTATATGAATTATATTCCAATTTTTAAAAAAGACTATTTTTTTAATGGGGCTGGACGCAGTGGCTCACATCTGTAATGTGAGCACTTTGGGAGGCTGAGGTGAGCAGATCATTTGAGGTCATGAGTTTGAGACCAGCCTGATCAACAAGGTGAAACCCCATCTCTACTAAAAATACAAAAAATTAGCTGGGCATGGTGGCGGACACCTGTAATCCCAGCTACTTAGGAGGCTAAGTCAGGAGAACTGCTTGAATCCAGGAGGCAGAGGTTGCAGTAAGCCAAGACTGTGACACTGCACTCCAGCCTGGGTGACAGAGGCTCTGTCTCAAAAAATAATAATAAAAATAAAAATTATATGGCAAAGAAGGTGTTATTTCTGGAAGAAGCCTTCCCAGACCCTGGTTGGGGCTCAGAGAAAAGAAACCCCAAAATGAAGGCCTCGGCAACTCTCTCTGACACTCTCCCACCCTCCTGTCTCCGGCCCCTCATTTTCCCCAGAGGTTATCCTCTTCTCCATGGTGGTTCATGGAAACCAGAACTCATTCTCCCTAAAGCCAGCCATAAAACCCAAAATTATTACTCTAACTTTACCCTGCCTTCCTGTGTAAAACCTGGCCATAAAGAAATTATCCAAACTACCTTGTTTGACTGTAAGTCACAAAACCCTCATTCCAGAGAGGACCTTGTACCCAGAAGGAAGGCAGGCTGCAGAGAAGCCAAGAAGAATCCAGACAGGTACGCCTTGCTGGGTTTCCCCAAGCTGTTCTTCAGTGTTCCATCAGACCCTCTTTGTCTGATCCTATTTCCATGTGGCTGTCTGTGCCTTGTTGAACTTAAGCAGAAATTGGGCAGTCTCTCATTTCTCTTTGGGGCTTAGGCTCCCATGTCATGTAAAACTATGACCAATACAGGTGTGTGCATGTCCCCCATGAATCTGTCTTTGGTCAGCTGGTTTTCAGTGAACCTTCAGTGGGAAGGGGGAGTTCTTCCTTGGACCCTCTGCCCTCTGGAACTAGGTCAGCTCTATTCAGAGTCCTCTCCTGTCATCTCCCTACACTTCTCGGTCATAGCACTGATCGTATCACAATCAGATAAATGTCTGAGTAATTTCATGCTTGTGTCTGTCTTCCATGTTGGCATGCTAGATTTGTCTTGCAAATGACAATGCTTAGGATTGAGCTGACATGCAGAAGCTCTCTGTGGTTGAGCGGCTGCCGCCTGAGGGCAGGGGCTGCATGACGCCAGCTGTGTAGTACCTACCCAGCACTGTGCCCATGCAGACGCTCAAAAACTATCTGCCGAATGAAGATATTAACAACTTTCTTTTTCTGTGTGTGTGTGTGTGTGTGTGTGTGTGCGTGCGTGCGTGTGTGTGTGTGTGTGTGAAAGAGAGAGAGAGAGAGAGAGAGAGACGGGGTCTCATTCTGCTGCTGCCCAGGCTGGAGTGCAGTGGTGCAATTGTGACATGGTAAAAAGCCCCATGAACCTGCATACCTCAACCATACCTCGGCTTCTGTTGAAACTGCTCTCTATAGCCCAAATATAAGTAATTAAGGACTGTAATTGCCACCCTACCCAGACAATGTGTAAACAAATGCTAATCTTGACTTTCGTGAACCACTTAAGTAACAATCAGAATGTCAAAAAGTTCCTTGGCCCTCAGAATGTCTGAAACCCCTCACCCCACCCCCACCCCTCACCCTCATCTCCGCCCTAAAGGTGATTTACAGAATCCACTAGCCCTCGGAATGTCTGAAGCCCCTCCCCCCCACCCCCGCCCCTCACCCTCACTCCCAAGGTGATTTTTACAGGTATAAAATTTCTTGACACCCTCCTTTCGGGGCCACGGGTTGGAGAGACGCGAGTCCTCCGTGGCCGCCGGCAATAAAGACCCTGCAATTTGGCAGACTTTTGTCTTGGTGTTGACTTTCTGTGCTCGGGCCAGTACAACACAATAATGGCTCACTGCAGCCTCAACTTCCCCGGGCTCAAGTGATCTACCTGCCTCAGCCCCTGAGTAGCTGGGACCACTACGCTCAGCCCATTTTTGTATGTTTTGTAGAGATGGAGTTTCACCATGTAGCCCAGGCTGGTCTCAAACTTCTGAGCTCAAGCAATCTGCCTGCCTCAGCCTCCCAAAGTGCTGGGACTACAGGCGTGAGCCACCGTGCCTGGCCTCAATGGCTATCTTTAAAAGTGGAAAACATGGTAACAAAATCTTAAAAAAAAAAAGAAAATGGAAAAAATAAAATAGCGTCCAAATCTTGACTTCATATGCACTCACAATTTCCTTTGACTCCTTGAAAGAAAATATTGAAAACTTTTCCTCATAGTTTTTTTTTCTTCCCAAATGCTTGGCAATCACAGAGAATTCACAGAGGAGACCAGAAAGCAGCTGGGCTTGGAAGGAAAGTGCTGCCTCGGATGCAAGCAGTGTTTACATTTCTTTCTTTGCTTTCCCTCCTTTCTGCTCAATGTTGTTTAACGCTCCAATCGGCCCGCATCATGTAAAGTGCTTCCCGTCCAAACACACTTTCGTACTCTTAGGTTCCAGATGGAGAAACAGAACAAACACACAGTCACTGCCCCGCACAAAGTCCAGCTATCAGTGTGACGACATCTGCCATTGTTCTAATGTCAACACCCTCCTGGCTGGACTGAACGGCCCCTCGCAGTTCCCTGCTCTGGGCCAAGGAAGCCCGAATGCCTAACTTTGTTCTTCTTTCCACGGCCATCTTCATGCCTTTCCCCAGTACCCTTGGCAGCTCTGCAGACAATACACCAGGCATGCAACTCAGTTATCTAGTGAGTATCTGATACCACGATGTAGAGCAGGGGTCAGAAGGCCTTTCCTGGAAGCGGACAGAGAGGAAACACCTTTGGGTTTGTGTGTCAGAGGGTCTCCCTTCTGCCCCTGAGAATCAGAAGCAGAAACCCACACAATGCATGAGTGCACAGTGTCGCTGGGGCTGCTACCACTTTATTTACGAAACTGGCAGGGAGGCTGCACTTCGCCCCTGGGCGGGCAGTGCTTTTTCGCCCAGGTCTTAGATGATTTCAGTGTCTCCAAGGACTAGCCTCCTATTTTAGCATCACAAGGGGCCCTCTGTAACAACTCCATGACTTGCTCTCTGTGAGTTCTCTTCACATCTGCTCCTCGTGCCGTTGACTCCCCCTCCGCAGGTGAAATGAACTTTGTTCTCTGGGTTTCGGACTCTATTTTTCACTTACCAGAGCTGCTTTTAATTTTGAACTTCACTGTTAGAAACTGACCTAGACCAATTTGCCTGGTTCCATGAGGATGGCCTGGCTCTCCTGGCAAATGTTCATTCTCAGGGGATCACAGGGGGGTGGGGACCCTGTGACCTCTTCCAAGCTCACCACTGGGTGTGCCCTACAATGAGAGGAACTCTCAATCCAGATTCAGCCACGCACACACAAATGGTCTACTCTGAGGGCGGCACAACTCTGTGTTCTCCAAGGGTGGAGTCTACACTGGACCGTACTGGCAGCCACACCAGGCAATCGAGTTGAGGCAGATGACAGAGGGTTATGGCCGGGACGCAAGACCAAATAGAGCTGTCAACCTCAAGGGCTGCCCAGCAGGTAAGGGCTCCCTGCCTTCTTGGTCAAAAGCCTATGTCATCTTCCCAGTGAAACACGTATCTTAGACACCACTCATTTTTTTGTTGTTGAGACGGAGTCTCACTCTGTTGCCCAGGCTAGAGTGCGGTGGTGCAATCTCGGCTCACTGCAAACTCCGCTTCCTGGGTTCAAGAGATTCTCCTGCCTCAGCCTCCTGAGCACTGGAACTACAGGCGCCTGCCACCTTACCCAGCAAATTTTTGCATTTTAGTAGAGACGGGGTTTCACCGTGTTGGCCCAGCTAGTCTTGAACTCCTGACAGGTGATCTGCCTGGCTCAGCCTCCCAAAGTGCTGGGATTACAAGTGTGAGCCACCCTGCGTGGCCTAATTTCTGGATGCTTTATGCTAATGAACAAAACTTCTGATGTGGGTTTCTAATATTATAGTGCTTAGGTGCCACATTAGGGTATTCAAAATATTCACTAGCAGCCCACAGGTTATACTCAAAGAAATCTTACACACCCTAAACACTTTATACTAAAGAATATTTAAAGTGACATACAGACAGGCCGGGCGCAGTGGCTCACACCTGTAATCCCGGCAGCTTGGGAGGACAAGACGGGCGGATCACCTGAGGTCAGGAGTTCGAGACCAGCCTGACCAACATGGAGAAACTACATCTGTACTAAAAATACAAAATTAGCCAGGTGTGGTGGTGGCTCATGCCTGTAATCTCAGCTACTCGGGAGGGTGAAGTAGAAGAATCGCTTGAACATGGGAGGTTGCAGTGAGCTGAGATCTCACCATTGCACTTCAGCCTGGGCAACAAGAGCAAAACTCTGTCTCAAAAAAAAAAAAAAAAAAAAGTGATACACAGACAATGTAACATTGATTCTCAAGTTATTGATCTCCCAGATTTTTTGTCCAAGAAATCCTTTATTCCAGTCTATCACCTACATCTTCTAAAAGGCTACTAGACAGCAGAAGCCTTAGATTTTCCTGTTGTTTTTCCCAATATTTTCCCTCTATAATGAAATCATGGGTCTTTCTTTCCCTCACTCCTCACACTCAACGGCCAAGGCCTGTTCATTTTACTTCTTAAATATGCCAAACTCAAATGCATACATGATTTTCAGCTACACACAAATCTCATGGTCGTTCACGGTGCAATCCTGTTTTCGGCACAAAATCAAAGGTGTTCTGTGGCCCTGTCTCTCCAGCCACACCTCCTGACCCCACCTAGAAAAGGTTCATCCGCAAAGCACTACTCACAAGTGTGACATGGTAAAAGCCCCATAAAACTGCATACCTCAACCATACCTCGGCTTTACGTTGAAACTGCTCTCTGTAACCCAAATGTGACAGGCAAGCAGTCCAAACCCACGCCATCTTGGCCCCTGCGACTTGTAATTTCCACCCTACCCAGACAATGTGTAAACAAATGCTTATCTTGACTTTTGTGAACCGCTTCAGTAACAATCAGAATGTCAAAAGTCCCCTGGCCCTTGGAATGTCCAGAGCCCCTCACCCTCATCTCTGCTCAGGAGGTGATTTACAGAATCTACTCGCCCTCTGAATGTGTGAAGCCCCTCACCCCCACCCCCGCCCCTCACCCTCACTCCCGAGGTGGTTGCATGGCTATAAAAGGTCTTGACACCCTCCCTTCGGGGCCATGGGTTGGAGAGACGTCTTCCGTGGCTGCCAGAAATAAAGACCCTGCAATTTGGCATACTTTTGTCTTGGTGTTGACTTTCTATGCTCAGGCCAGCACAACACAAATGGAGCGGAGTCACCTGTGGGGAGGGGCTGTCCTGTGCGCTACAGGGCGCTGTGTGGTGTCCCACTCAATGCCAGTAGCCCCCAACACTAGCCGTGACAGCCAAATACGTCTCCAGACCTCACCCACCGACCCTGGGGGCCGACACTGCTCCCCCTCCTTGGCACATCCTCTCTGCCCCAGCCACAGAGTCACTGATCTACAGTATTCTGTCCTGCGAAGGCTGCGTGATTCTCAGTTCTAGAAGAGACATTCTCTTCCCATTCCATCAGCTGACCCTCTGCCTGACACCTTCTGCTCCGTTCTCCCACCTCACTAACTAAGCTCCATTATTCTAATCAATAGCTCACATTCATTAAGTGTATACTATTGTTGATGAAGAGTCAAACTTTGTAAAATATTTTAAGAGATTTATTCTGAGCCAAATATAAGTGACCCAGACCTCAGGAGGTCCTGAGAACATGTGCCCAAGGTGGTCGGGGTACCGCTTGGTTTCATGAATTTTAAGAAGGCATCAGATCAATCAAATTCATTTAAGAAATACATTGGTTTGGTTCAGAAAGGCCAGACAACTCAAAGCAGGGGGTGGGGGGAGGAGGGGCACTTCCAGGCTGTAGGTAAATTTGAACATTTTTGGTTAACAATTGGTTGAGGCTTGTCTGAGGACCTGGGATCCATAGAAAGGAAATGTTCAGGTTAAGACAAAAGATTGTGGAAGCCGGGTGCGGTGGCTCACGCCTGTAATCCCAGCACTTTGGGAGGCCGAGGCGGGTGGATCACGAGGTCAGGAGATCGAGACCATCCTGGTCAACATGGTGAAACCCCATCTCTACTAAAAATACAAAAATTAGCTGGGCATGGTGGTGCGCGCCTGTAGTCCCAGCTACTCAGGAGGCTGAGGCAGGGGAATTGCTTGAACCCAGGAGGCGGAGGTTGTGGTGAGCCGAGATCGCGCCATTGCACTCCAGCCTGGGTGACAAGAGCGAAACTCTGTCTCAAAAAAAAAAAAAAAAAAGACTGTGGAGACCAAGGTTCTTTTGAAGTCTTACAGTGGCTGCCGTTAGAGACAACAGATGACAAATGCTCCTTCTTCAGATCTTTAAAAGGTGCTAGACCCTAGTTAATCCCTTCAGGACTGGGAGGGCCTGGAAGAAAAGATCTAGCCATGTTAATAGAGATTCTTTTTGTTTTGTTTTGTTTTTTTGAGACAGAATCTCACTCTATTGCCCAGACTGGAGTGCAGTGTCGTGATCTCAGCACACTGCAATCTCCGCCTCCAGGGTCCAAGTGATTCTCCTGCTTCAGCCACTCAAGTAGCTGGGATTGCAAGTGTGCCACCAAGCCCCGCTAATTTTTGTATTTTTAGTAGAGACATTTTTAGTGAAACCATGTTGGCCAGGCTGGTCTCCAACACATGACCTCAGGTAATCCATTCGCCTTGGCCTCCCAAAGTGCTGGGATTACAGGTATGAGCCACTGTGCCCAGCCAAGATTCTTTACTGGTGCAGATTTCCCCCCACAAAGGATGGCTTTGCAGGGCCATTTCAAGATAAGGCAGAGAAGCATGTTTTGGGGTTAAATATTTTGATTTTTTTTCTTGTCTCATAATGTTATGCCAGAGTCAGACTGCAAAGTAAGTCAGGATATATAGGGTCAAATAAAACCTATGTGATGAGAATTTATAGTTTGTAGGACACGACTTCCCAGGCCCCTTAGACAGGAAATTGAGCAAGACAAAAAATCAGAGCTTAGTCCTACTTTCCAGACACTGCTTTAAAAACGCTGAGAGTGCTAACTCATTTAATTCCTTTCACAACCCATACGGGCATCCTCATTATGAAGAATACTGAGCCACAAAGAAAACTTGGTTTAAACCTTGCCATTTTTTTGGAAGGCAGCAGAAGGCGTTCCCTGACCTCTGGAATGGGATCCGTCGCTACCTACATGTCCCAGAGGATCCTGTGCTTCCCGGGCCAATACATTCATCAGGATTTAGCACCATTACTTACGTCTGGGGTGTTGATTTACGATGACCAACTTGTGTAAGAATAGAACCACTTCTTTTTTTATTTAAATATAGCCTTACCTAATTCTGACATCCTATTCTGCCAGGCTGATGAGAACTCCAGATTTATGCATTTGGGGAATCCCCTCCCCAAGGGTCCAGGGTCATCTGAGGCTGGTCTCCGGGGTCTTTGGCAGAGATTTTGGAGGAGTCCTCGCTGCTCGCTGCTGATTAGCTCACAGGGAATCTCAGTCACCAAGGGAACCTCCCTCCCCGCCTGTCCAGGTCACCAGCATCATTTCCTCAGGGAGCCTAAGCTTTCACAAGGCAGAAGATGTCTCTCCCCCAGCAATCCTTCCAGAGGTGAAGGCCTGCTGGGTCTGTCCCGAAGACCCTGACCGAATGACAGATGAAACGAGTGCTCAGACACAGGTACACAGTGTGAGAGCAGCGAGGTGACTGCCTGGCTCTAGCGGCCAGAGAGGCAGCCCCGAGACACTGGAGCTGCTGCTTGCTTTTTTCAGTGTAGGCATAATGCCAAAAACCTGGAGCAAACGCAACCTGCAGGCAATTCACATCTACCTTCCAGGGAACGTCACCTGCGGAGGATCACAGGTCAGTTCCTGGTCAAACAAGTAAACAAGCCCATTTAAGACACATTCCTCTTCGCTCCCTTGTACCGACTCCTTGCCCTCTGCCTCAGGGATAGAGAATAGCTGCCTTCAGCTACTCTTCCCCGGGGGTTCTGCAGAACTTTCCAACCTTTCAGAAGCTTCAGAAGGTTCCACATAGATTTTCCCAACACTCTGATCGACCCCCACAAAGGACAATAAACGCTGGGTCTGATTAAACATCAAAGCACAAATAGCAGCCTTTATTCTGCTTATGCACAGCCAGGAAAAGAAAGAGTACAGTGACTAACTGGCCTTCCACTCTAGCTTAGCTGAAGTCAGCCTTCTTCATGAACCCTGCCCGCCTCCTTCCCCTCCGCAGCCCCAAGGCCTAGCAGCACAGGTAACGTCAAAAGCACACCTCCAATGGAATGAAGGGAGAGCGAATCTCCGGAGTGCAGCTAAGGCAGTTATTTTTTCTATTAATTCACCTCTGAGTTGGGACAAAAGTAACGGGGCCTTTTGGGTGGGTGTGAGTTTGGGCCCTTGGAAGATGTGGGTTTATAGCTCAAGTTAGGAGCCAAATATTAAATAACAGGTAATATTTCTTTTTTGCCTGACCCGAGCAAGCTTTTAAGTCTGCCCATTCAGGTTCTTTGATAACTCAACATTGTTTTTGTTTTTCTTTCTTTTTGTTTTTGGAAACGGAGTCTCGCTCTGTCGCCCAGGCTGCAGTGCAGTAGGCGCGGTAGCGTCATCTTGGCTCACTGCAACCTCTGCCTCACAGGTTCAAGCGATTCTCGAGCCTCCGCCTCCTGAGTAGCTGGTATCACAGGTCTGTGCCACCACAGCTGGTTAATTTTTGTATTTTTAGTAGAGATAGGGTTTTACCATGTTTTTTTTAGTGGTGATAATTCGTTAAGCATGAAGTGCTTTCCCCCCAGCGGGTACAAGCCAGATCTGGCCTGCCTCTCTGACTCACTTCCTAGCGCTGGCCACACACTCTCTACATTTCAGCGACCCTGGCTCCCTTCCTGCTTCTCACACAGTTCAAGCTTCCTCCAGTCCAGGGCCTGTGTTCTCACTATTATTCCTTCCTGCGACCGTCCCTCCAGATCGTAGTGATGGCCTCTTTTCCATCTTAGCTTCAATGTCATCTCCTGAGACAGACTCCCGGACCATGTTATCTAAAGCATCCCACCCACCATCGTGCCTCTCAATCACTTTATCTAGTTTTTTCAGAGGCGTCTGAACCAGAGCAACTCTATCTTGAATAGGGGCTGGGTAAAATGAGGTTAAGACCTACTGGGCTGCATTCACAGATGGTGAAGGCAATTCTAAGTCACAGAATGAGATAGGAGGTTGGCCCAAGATACAAGGTGATAAAGACCCTGCCGATAAAACAGGATGCAGTGAAGAAGCCAGCCAAGATCCACCAAATCCAAGATGGCAACGAGAGTGATCTCTGATTGTCCTCACTGCTGCACTCCCACCAGTGCCATGACAGTTTACAAATGCCATGGCAACATCAGGAAGTTACCCTATATGCTGTAGAAAGGGGAGGCGTGAATAATCCACCCTTTGTTGAGCATATCATCAAGAAATAACCACAAACATGGGCAACTAAGGCCAAGCGAAGTGGCTCATGCTTGTAATCCTAGCATTCTGGGAGGCTGAGATGGGAGGATCACCTGAGGTCAGGAGTTCAAGATCAGCCTGGCCAACATGGCAAAACCCTGTCTCTACTAAAAATGTAAAAATTAGCCAGGGGTGGTGGTGCACACCTATAATCCCAGCTACTCAGAGGCTAAGGCAGGTGAATCGCTGGAACCCGGGAGGCAGAGGTTGCAGTGAGCTGAGATCCCATCACTGCACTGCAGCCTGGGCGAAAGAGTGAAACTCCATCTCAAAAAACAAAAAAAGGGCAGCCAGCAGCCTTCGGGGCTGCTCTATGGAGCAGTCATTCTTTTATTCCTTTATTTTCTTACTAAACTTGCTTTCACTTTACTCTAAGGACTCGCCCTGAGTTCGTTCTTGTGTGAGATCCAAGAACCCTCTCCTGGGGTCTAGATTGGGACCCCTTTCTGGTAACAGTTTTGCTTTTTTATTTTTTTGAGTCTCGATCTGCCACCAAGGCTGGAGTTCACGGTGCAGTGTCAGTTCACTGCAGCCTCGACCTCCTGGGCTCAAACCTCCTCCTACCTCAGTCTCCTGAGTAGCTGGGGCCACCGGCACACATAACCACACCAGCTAATTTTTTAATTACTTTTCGTAGAGATGAGGGTTTCACCATGTTGCCCAGGCTGGTCTTTAACTCCTGGGCTCAAGCGATCCTCCTATCTCAGCATCCCAAAGTGCTGGGATCATAGGCTTGAGCCCCCACACCTGGCTTAGGTGGTGGTGGTGGTGGTGGTTGAGACGGAGTCTCACTCTGTTGCCCAGGCAGGAGTGCAGTGGTGCAGTGGCGTGGATCCCAGCTCAATCAACTCACTGAAACCTCTGCCTTCCATGTTCAAGCAGTTCTCCTGCCTCAGCCTTCTAGTTTTGCGTTCTTAATAGTACCAATTCCTGTATGAAATCACCTCCTTCATTCCTCTCCTGAACTGGGATGTGGTCCATCCAATAGAGCCAGTACCACAAAGGGTTCCTCACTACTAGACCCAAGCAGAGCATCACCGATGTATGTAATAGAAACCTGCACCATGAAACCTGAATGTAAATTTTCCAGCAAACTTCAGAAAACTGATGTCGCCCCTCTTGGTCATTTCTGCTTATGATCTTTAGGATAAACTAGCTGAAAGGGACATTAAAATGTTGGTGGAGTCTCAATTGTTCATTTTAATCACGAGGAGGCCAGGCATGGTGGCTCAGGCCTGTCAACCCAGCACTGTGGGAGGTTGAGGCAGGTGTTCGAGACGAGCCTGCCTGACCGACATGGTGAAACCTCATCTCTAGTAAAAATGCAAAAACTAGCCAGGTGTGGTGGTGCGCCCCTGTAGTCTCAGCTACTCGGGAGGCTGAGGCAGGAGAATCACTTGAACCTGGAAGGCAGAGGTTGCAGTGAGCCGAGATTGCATCACTGCAATGCGGCCTGGGCAACAGGAGACTCCATTAAAAAAAAATTGATGAAGAAACAGGCCCACAAAGGCGGAGTAAATCGGGAAATTTCATGAAGCAAGTCGGTTTTTCTTAAGACAGACACACACACACACACACACACACACACACGCGCGCGCGGCTTCTGTTAAGCTGCGGACTCTAATCCTGGCACTCCCCAGGCTTCGCCTCCTGAAGGTGTTTATCCGGCTAATACAGGCCGAGTGCCCGCCAGGCAGGCAGGAGGCGGCAGGATTAACGCGGCAGCTCCCTCCCCGGGCCCCCGGGCTTGTGTTCCAGGGACCAGAACGCACATCAACAAGTAAATAAATAACGCAAGATAATGGCAGAAAAGGATGAGTGTGAAGGAGCTGACCAGCCAGAAGACTGGAATAAAATAGAGAGGGTGGAGGGGAGGAGGGGCAGGGACTTGGCCGGGCAGGACCCCGGACGCCGGCATACAGCCGAGCCCAAACCGCGAGGGCAGGGCTGGCATCGCCGCCCCGGCAGGGAAACGCGTCCCTGCCCGCATCTCCGCGAACCCCGGTCCGCATCCCTGCGGATCTCGCCCCCTCCCGCCCCCTCCCGCTTCTGCAGCGAGGCCTTCCCAGGCCCTCCGCGGGCGGCCCCGCGTCTGTGCACCTGCTCGGTCTCCACCGGGAAGTGCGAGGCCGACGCGCCGGCCGCTCCGAGACCCGTGGACACGCGCGCCCGGCAGAGGCACCGGCCCGTCCGTTTGCGCGCGCGGCTCGGGGAGGCCCCGGCGCTGCTGGAGAGGGCCTGGCCGAGCGCCCAGCCTCCCCGCCCCCCGCCCCTGGCTTCGCAGGCCCCTGCGCCCGCACCTACCGGACGCGCTGGGCAGTGACCGCGTTCCCCGTGTGCGGCCGCAGCATCGCCAGGAACAGGAGCCGCATGCCGCCGCCGCCGCCGCCGCCCGGGTCATCGACCAGGCCCCAGGGACTGCACAGACGCGAATGGCCGGGGAGCCAGGCGGCTAGGTCCGTCCAGCCCGCCCCTGCCGGAGGCCGCGCCCGCCCCCCTCCCCGAGGCCGCGCCGGAACTCGCAGGTTCCGGCGCCAGGTGGGGAGGAGGACGGGAACCGGGGGCCTCTGGCGGCGCGAGCTCTGGGTGCCGGGTGGCGCGGGCGTGCCCGGTGGAGTCCATCACCAGGGTAGCCGCGGTCCGCTCCCACCTGGACCAGGATAAGCGGTGACCACAGTCCCTCCCACGGTGAACCAGGACCAGTGGTGACCACAGCCCCTCCCACGGCAACCAGGACCAGCGGTGACCACATTCCATTCTCACGAGGACCAGGACCAGCGGTGACCACAGTCCCTCCAACGGGGACCAGGACCAGCGCTGACCACTGTCCCTTCCCACAGGGACCAGGACCACCGGTGACCACAGTCCTTTCCCATGGTGAACCAGGACTGGCAGTGACCACGGTCCCTCCTATGAAGACAAGGACCAGTGGTGACCACAGACCATTCCCACGGGGACCAGGACCAGTGGTGACCATGGTCCCTCCCACGGGGACCAGGATCAGGAATGGCCATGGTCCCTTCCATGGTGACCAGGACCAGCAGTGACCACAGTCCCTTCCATGGGGACCAGGACCAGGAATGACCACTGTCCCTTCCCATAGTGACCAGGATCAGGAATGGCCATGGTCCCTTCCATGGGGACCAGGACCAGGGATGACCACTGTCCCTTCCCACAGGGGCCAGGGATGACCACGGTCTCCCCCACGATGACCAGGACCAGCAATGACCACAGTCCCTTTCCATGGAAACCAGTGATGGCCATGAGTGAACTTCATGGAGCACCTGGGTGGCTGCAGGTCTGTACCCACCAGGACCAACAGAGACCTCAAGTTCCCTCCCACAGGGTGCTGCAGGGAGGGCTCTCAGCCTTATTTTCCATGACAACCTGAGGGGAGCCTTGATCCCCACGAAGCCCAGGAATCCTTTCTAGTCCCAAATTCCTTCCCAGGCCAGACTACCCTAAAACTAACCAGAGGAGGGGAACTCCTCCTGTGTGAGCAGACAGTGGAAACCCATTTCAGGGCCACACCTGTGGGTGAGAAAGATGTTGGATCGGGAACTCAGGACTCATCAGGGCACATGGGCTACACCTGGACTGGATCTCCAAAGCAGGACGCCTTGGGTGAGGGAAATGGGGAACTGAGGGTGGCCCCTGGCAAAATGCCACCTATGGACTTAAACACGGACCCCCCCAAAACAGATGCTAAGTGTTTACAAAGATGCATGCGTATTTACAGACGTGGAACATTCCAGTGGGTGCCCAATATTTTAATTTACTTTCAAACTTCATTTTCTCTCATCCCCCATATACTTTCCAGCCTCAAAAAGGGAAAGTAGGAATGAAGAAAGCCATGACATGCGATGACCACCATCAGCGGGAGGTCTCCAGCCTCACCATGCAGCATGGTGATCCCCAGACTTATCAAAACATCAAAGTCCATCCTGGAGGACACATCAGCTCAGCAGGCCTTCTCCCAGTTAGAGCCACCGCTCTGACTCTCAGTGTGGCATGGAGTATGGGAGAGTTTTATGTCACTGTAGAACAATCAAAATTCTGTCCCCTTCTCAGTCCTCAAAACCCAGGATTTTGCCCTTCTTCCTGGTATTTCAGCTTCCCAGGCACCTGGCAGGCAGGCCACCTCCTCTTTTAAGGGCAAAAGCAAAATGAAAATAATATCATTCTGCTGGACAACTTAATACTTTTCAACAGAATTACACAAAGAAACAGGAAAGGGGACAAGCTGCACAGAGCTGCCACAACCCCCTTCTGATGAAAGTTTAGAAAAAGTTTTGACGCCAGGCTCGGTGGCTCACACCTATAATTCCAGCACTTTGGGAGGCCTAGGTGGGCGGATCATTTGAGACCAAGAGTTCAAGCAGTCTGGCCAAGATGTCGAAACTCCATCTATACCAAAAATACAAAAATTAGCTGGGCGTGGTCATACACGCTAGTAGTCCTAGGTACTTGGGAGGCTGAGGCATGAGAATCATTTGAACCTGGGAGGCGGAGGTTGCAGTGAACCGTGATCATGCCACTGCACTCCAGCCTTGAAATCAAGTGAGACTCAGTCATAAATAGTTTTGAGTGGACTCCTGATATATTTGCTATACATCAAGAAGAGGCAATAAAATGCAGTGTCTAGTGTGGGGTGCAGAAGTAGAGGGCTGGCACTTGTCCATGTTCTTCCCCTATTTCACCTTGACCATGGGATATTAAAAGCTAAATGTGAACAGATACATTTCTGATTTTCAAAGGTGACTTCAGCATGAGCCTGGAAAGGAACCTCCCTAAGCAGAATTGGTAAACTGGCAGCCCCTGTGAACTAAATATCATCCTTAGATGTATTTAGGCTACACCGTGTTTTTTTTTTTTTTTTTTTTTTTTTTAAGCTGAGCTATTACTTTTTGTTTGCTTTGAGACAGTCTCACTGCCTTCCAGGCTGGGGTGCTGTGGTGTGATTATGGATCACTGCAGCCTCCCCCTCCTGGGCTTAGATAATCCTCCCTCCTCAGCCTCCCAAGTAGCTGGAACCATAGATGTGCACCACAATGCTGGGCTAATGTTTTGTATTTTTGTGGAAGTGGGGTCTCATTATGTTGTCCAGGCTGGTCTTGAACTCCTGGGCTCAAGCAGTCCACCCGCTTTGGCCTCCCAGAGTGCTAGAATTACAGGCATGAGCCAGTATACCTGGCCAAGCCTTTTTAAATTGGGAGCTTTCATATAGAAGTTGGAATTTCTGTTATCTGTTGACAAATGAGAGATCTGATTAAATGAAGCCACCATGCCTATGGCTGACTGAAGCTAGGAAGCAGCTGCCCACTTTAGATGAAATCCAAATGAGTCGTTTCACACAGTGGCTGAAGGCTCACTTCAGTTCCTTGATAACCTCGATCTGTTTTTTTCTTTTTTCCCCTTTTTTTTCTTTTTTTTTTTTTTGAGACGGAGTTTGGCTCTTGTTGCCCAGGCTGGAGTGCAATGGCGCGATCTCGGCTCATCGCAACCTCCGCCTCCTGGGTTCAAGCAATTCTCCTGCCTCAGCCTCCCGAGTAGCTGGGACTACAGGCACGTGCCACCATGCCCAGCTAATTTTTTTTGTATTTTTAGTAGAGACGGGGTTTCACCATGTTGACCAGGATGGTCTCGATCTCTTGACCTCGTGATCCACCCGCCTCGGCCTCCC
>PVKV010021974.1:0-36373 GCA_004027835.1 Alouatta palliata | reverse complement strand
GTGGCTCACGCCTGTAATCCCAGCACTTTGGGAGGCCGAGGCGGGTGGATCACGAGGTCAAGAGATCGAGACCATCCTGGTCAACATGGTGAAACCCCATCTCTACTAAAAATACAAAAATTAGCTGGGCATGGTGGCACATGCCTGTAGTCCCAGCTACTCGGGAGGCTGAGGCAGGAGAATTGCTGGAACCCAGGAGGCGGAGGTTGCGGTGAGCCGAGATCGCACCATTGCACTCCAGCCTGGGTAACAAGAGTGAAACTCCGTCTCAAAAAAAAAAAAAAAAAAATTTATAAAATTTCATTTAGACCCAAATTCAAATTAATTAAATTTTTCTTTTAAAACTATACTCATATAAATATGTTTATATGAACACATGTATAAATCCAGTATAAAGAAAAAAAGTTATATCTTCAAGGAGAACTACAAACCACTGCTTAAGGAAATAAGAGAGAATATAAACAAATGAAAAAACTTTCTATGCTCATGGATAGAAAGAATCAATATAATGAAATGGCCATACTGCCCAAAGTAATTTATGGATTCAATGCTATCCCCATCAAGCTACCACTGACTTTCTTCACAGAATTAGAAAAAAATACTTTAAATTTCATGTGGAACAAAAAAAGAACACATATAGGCAAGACAATCCTAAGTAAAAAGAACAAAGCTGAAGGCATCATGCTACCTGACTTCAAACTGTACTACAAGGCTACAGTAACCAAAAGAGCATGGTACTGGTACTAAAACAGATATGTGGACTAATGGAACACAGCGGAGGCCTCAGAAATAACACCTCACATCTACAACCATCTGATCTTTGACAAACCTGACAAAAACAAGCAATAGGGAAAGGATTTCCTGTTTAATAAACGGTGTTGTGAAAACTAGCTAACCATGTGCAGAAAGCTAAAACTGGACCCCTTACTTATACCTTATATAAAAATTAACTCCAGAAGGATTAAAGACTTAAATGTAAAACCTAACATCATAAAAACCCTAGAAGAAAACCTAGGAAATATCATTTTAGTCATGGGCAAAGACTTCATGACTAAAACACCAAAAGCGGTGGCAACAAAAGCCAAAATAGACAAATGGAATCTAACTAAACAAAAAAGATTTTGCACAGCAAAAGAATCAATCATCAGAGTGAACAGGCAACCTACAGAATGGCAGAAGAATTTTGCAATCTGTCCATCTGACAAAGGGCTAATATCCAGAATCTACAAAGAATTTAAACAAATTTACAAGAAAAAAACCCACCCCATCAAAAAGTGGGTGAAGGATATAAACAGACACGTTTCAAAAGAAGACATTTATGCAGCCAACAAACAGATGAATAAAAAGCTCATTATCACTGGTCATTAGAGAACTGCAAATCAAAACCACAATAAGAAACCGTCTCATGCCAGTTAGAATGGTAATCATTAAAAAGTCAGGAAACAGCAGATGCTGGAAAGGATGTGGAGAAATAGGAATGCTTTTACACTGTCGGTGAAAGTATAAATTAGTCCAGCCATTGTGGAAGATGGTGTGGTGATTCCTCAAGGATCTAGAAATAGAAATACCATTGACCCAGCAATCCCACTATTGGGTATACACCCAAAAAATTATAAATCATTCTACCATAAAGATACATGCACATATATGTTTACTGCAGCTCTGTTTACAATAGCAAGGACTTGGAACCAACCCAAATGCCATCAAAGATAGACTGGATAAAGAATATGTGGTACATATACACCATGGAATACTATACAGCCATAAAAAAGGATGAGTTCATGTCCTTTGCAGTGACATAGATGAAGCTGGAAATCATCATTCCCAGCAAACTAACACAGGAACAGAAAATCAAACACCGCATGTTCTCACTCAGAAGTGGGAGTTGAACAATGAGAACACATGGACCCAGGGAGGGGAATATCACACACTGGGGCCTGTCAGGGGTTAGGGGCTTAGGGGAGGGATAGTGTTAGAGAAATGTCTAATGTAGATGACGAGTTGATGGGTGCAGCAAACCACCATGGCACGTGTATACCTATGTAACAAACCTGCACGTGTATTCCAGAGCTTAAAGTATAATAAAAAAGTATTGAATACATAAAATATTGGAAATTTTTTAAAAAAGAAAAAAGCTCTAAATAGAAACAAGGCTTAATTCTGATAAACATGTGTTTATACTACAATCCTCTTGTCCTAGAAAATGGAGAAAAATATGGTAATTGAAATACAAAGGGGTAGTGTACAAGTTATAGTGAATGGTACAGTGGGCAAATGGTACAGTGTTATTCTCAAGAAAGGGATAGTACTTTATAGGAAACTGAATAAGACAATTGGCTTATTTGTTAGGTATGAAAGGGAAAAAAGAGACAGAGGAGGAGAAGAGAAAGTTTCCATAAACTATGTTCAATTTTTTTAAGAACTCCCTCTCCTTTGGTGTTATCGTCCTACTGAAACAATGTTTATTTTCTATAGAGTTTCACACCCCTATCTGCCGTCCAGTATCAAGAAAAACTAGTTACTTCTGAAGATTTATTTGTTGCACATCACTTTCTTGTTGCAAGTGGACCTGACAACTCTTTTTCAAAGACTATTTGGAATCTATAAAATGATACAGTAGTATTAATAGTCAATTGAATTTCAAAATTGCAAAAAGATCAGAGCAATGCACTGTATTACAGGTGACTGAGGTCTGCCACAGAGTATATGAAGCAGAAAATATTAATGCCTTATATTTTTGACAAAAATTCCAATAAAAATGTAAAATTATATGAATTTGCTATTCAAATGGCAATAGTAATGTAAGTTAATAAGAAATAGGAATGATAATTCTAATTTCAGTGAATCATTTTTTCAGTTATAATGAGATAAATCAACCTGCTGACATGGCCTAATACAATAAATATATAAAATTATCAAGAAACATAGTAAGGTGCTACACTTTAAAATCTGAAATTATGAACTACTGGAACTCAATCTAGGATAAATTTAAATTGCTAATGGTAAGATCTCATAGTTTATAATTTTAATACGTTTATCTAGATTTTTCTTATGCATATTGAAGTATGAGAACCAAAACTTCACAGGGGAAAAATTAAAACTATCAAGTGTAATAAAAAATAATTTTATTCTTTATGTATAAAATATAGACTTCCCCTCCTGAAAGAAAAACCATTTCTTTTTTAAATAAATTATCATCAAACTAGTTTATATTTCTTTTCAGTATATTTTGGGCATCTGGATATCATATTCTTTGTTCTAAGAATAACTTATAAATAACTAACAGAAGCAGCCAAAATTAAACACTGAATTGGATATAGAATATTTCTTTATATTTTCAGAGAAATTATTTAAATAGTTCCTGACCTCAAAGAGGTAGCACAGACATTGGAAAACATTTATAAGATACACCAACAATGGAACAAATCCATATATCAGGAGCTGTACAAAATGTAAGGTATTATATATACATGATTTGGGGTGACAAAATTTAAAAAGTGTCTCAAAAACAAACATTACTCTTCATTACTGCAGGAGAGATAAAGGTATAATAAAAAGAAATCTCATTATCTTGACTGGTTAGGATGACTGTAAGTTTGTACTAATTTGAATAGTCTAGGAAGATTTAGTGGACAGAATGACATTTCAGAAGCTGTTTTAATTACTTAAATAATGTTTTGTGTACTAGAATGGGATTGTATACCAAGATAAATTGTGGTTTTCTAAAGGAAGAAAATGTTGAGTATTTATGGGGTACAACATAATTAAAATTAAAATTAAATTGATAAACATATGCAGAAGAATGAAACTAGACCCATATCTCTTGCCATATAAAAAAAATCAATTCAAAATAACTGTAAGACCTGAAAGTATGAAATTGCTAGAAGAAAACAGAGGAAATGCTTCAAAACATTGGTTTGGAAAAAAAAATTCATGAATAAAACCTCAAAAGCCCAGGCAACAAAGGCAAAATGGGAGAACTGAAGAAAATATTTGCAAACTATTCATCCAACAGGATATTAATATCCAGAATATATAAGGAACTCAAACAACTCAACAGCAAAAAAAAAAAAAAAAAAAAAAAAATTCCTTTTAAAATGGACAAATGATCTGTATAGATATTTCTTGAAGGATTACATACAAATGGCCAACAGTATATGAAAAATGCTTACCATCATTAATTGTCAAGGAATTGCAAATCAAAACCACAATGAGATATGATCTTATTCCTGTTACAATATCTATTACCTAAAAGACAAAAAAATAACAAGTGCTGGTGAGGACACAGAGAAAAAGAAACTCTTATACACTGTTGGTGGTAATGTAAACTAGCACAGCCATTATGAAAAACAGTATGAAGGGGTCTCAAAAAAACTGAAAATAGAGAAGTCCTAACTAGAGCAATAAGGAAAGAGAAACAAAGAAAAGGCATCCATATAGACACAGAGGAAGTCAAACTACTTTCTCTCTTGCACATAATATAATTGTATACCTAGAAAGCCCCATTGTCTCTGCAGAAAGGCTCCTAGGTCTGATAACTTCAGCAACGTTTCAGCATATAAAATCAATGTAAAAAAAAATCAGTAGCATTTCTATACACCAATAACTTCCAAGCTGACAGCCAAATCAAGAAAACAATTGCATTCACAATCACCACAAAATGAATAAAATACTTAGGAATATGACTAACTAGAGAGGTTAAAGATCTCTGAAATGAGAATACACTGCTGAAAAGAATCAGAAATGACACAAAGAAATAAAAGAACATTTCATGTTTATGAATAGAAAGAATCAATATTGTTAAAATGGCCATATTGCCAAAAGCAATTACAGAGTGTATTCCATTCCTATCAAACTACCAATAATATTTTTCACAGAATTAGAAAAAGTATCCTAGAATTCATATGGAACCAAAAAAGAGCCCAAATAGCCAAGGCAATTCTAAGAAAAAAGAACAAAGTTGAAATCATTACACTACCTGAGTTCAAATTATATTACAAGGCTACAGTAACCAAAACAGTAGATATTGGTACAAAAATAAACACATAGACCAATGGAATTTGTTAGAGACTCCATAAATAAAGCCACACACCTGAAACCATCCAATCTTCAATAAAGCTTACAAAAAAAAAAAAAAAAAAAAAAAAAGCAATAGGAAAAGAAGTTTCTATTCAATAAATGTTCCTGGGATAACTGGCTAGCCATATACAGAAGATTGATACTGGACCCCCTTTTTTAAATTGCATTTTTAGATCTTGGGGTACATGTGAAGAACATGCAAGCTTGTTGCATAGGTACACACATGGCGGTGTGACTTGCTGCCTTCCTCCCCATCACCTATATCTGGCATTTCTCCCCATGCTGTCTCTCCCCAACTCCCCAGTCCCCGCTGTCTCTGCCCTAATTCCCCTCGACAGACCCCAGTGTGTGATGCTCCCCTCCCTGTGTCCATGTGTTCTCATTGTTCAACACCTACCTATGAGTGAGAACATGTGGTGGTTGATTTTCTGTTCTTGTGTCAGTTTGATGAGAATGATGGTTTCCAGGTTCATCCATGTCCCTACAAAGGATGCGAACTCATCGTTTTTGATGGCTGCATAATATTTCATGGTGTATACGTGCCACATTTTCCCTGTCCAGTCTATCATAGATGAGCATTTGGGTTGGTTCCAGGTCTTTGCTATTGTAAACTGTGCTGCAATGAACATTCGTGTGCATGTGTCCTTATAGTAGAATGATTTATAATCCTTTGGATACATACCCAGTAATGGGATTGCTGAGTCAAATGGAATTTCTATTTCTAGGTCCTTGAGGAATCGCCACACTGTCTTCCACAATGGTTGAACTAATTTACACTCCCACCAACAGTGTAAAAGTCTTCCTATTTCTACACATCCTCTCCAGCCTCTGTTGTCTCCAGAATTTTTAATGATCGCCATTTTATTACCATATACAAAAATCAACTCAAGATGGATTAAAGACATAAATATAATACATAAAACTATAAAAACCCTAGAAAATAACATAGGAAATATCATTCTAGACATAAGTTATGACAAAGATTTCATGACAAAGACTCCAAAAGCAATTGCCACAAAAACAAAAATTGATAATTGGGATCTAAATTAAACTAAAGAGCTTCTGCACAGCAAAAGAAGCTATTAACAGAGTACACAGGCAACCTACAGAATAGGAGAAAATATTTTCAAACAACAAAGTTCTAATACCTAGAATCTATAAAGAACTTAACAAACAAACAACCTCATTAAAAAATGAGAAAGAACAAGAACAGACACTTCTCAAAAGAAGATATACGCACAGCCAACAAACATATAAAAATGCTTAATATCAGTAATCATTAGGAAAATGCAAATAAAAATCACAATGAGATGCCATCTCACACAGTCAGAATTGTTATTACTAACAAATCAAAAAATAACAGATACTAGAAAGGTTGGGGAGGAAAGGGAAGGCTTATATGCTGTTAGTGGGAATGTAATTTAATTCAGCAACTGTGAAAGCAGTCCGAAGATTTCTCAAAAAACTTAAAATAGAACTACCATTCAAACCAACAACCCCATTACTGGGTATAATACCCAAAGGTATACAAATAATTCTACCAGTCTAAAGACTCATGCACATATATGTTTATCACAGCACTATTCACAATAGTAAAGACATAGAATCAACCTAAATACACATCAATGGTGGACTGGATATAGGAAATGTAGTACATATACACTATGGAATACTACACTACACAACTCTAAAGAAGAATGAGATCACGTCCTTTGCAGCAACATGGATGGAGCAGGGGGTCATTATCCCAAGCAAATTAACCAGGAAAAGGAAACCAATCACCATATGTTCTCACTTATAAGTGGTAGCTAAACATTGTGTACACATGGACACAAAGAAGAGAATCATAGATACTGTGGTATACTTGAGGTTGGAGGGTGAAAGGAGGATACTACTTATTGGGCAGTATTCTGACTACCTACTTGACAAAATTATCTGTACACCAAACCTCTATGACATACAATTTACCCATGTAACAAATGCACATGTACCCATTGAACCTCAAATAAAAGTTGGAAAAAAAGCCTCTAAAAACAAAAACAGAACTAACATGTGACACAGAATCTCACTAGTGGGTATATATCCAAATGAAAGGAAATCAGAATATCCAAGAGACATCTGCACTCCCATGTTTATTGCAGCACTATTTACAGTAGTCAAGATTTGAAATCAATCTGAGTGTCCATCACTGGATTAATGTATAAAGAAAATGTTTTATATATATATATATAGTGTGCATATATACATATAGTATGTATATATACATATCACATATATGTGGTATATATACATATCGCATATATGTATACATATACATATCACATATATGTATATATATATACATATATATATCTACACACACACACACACTATACAATAATATTGAGTCATAAGAAAGAATGGTCATTTGCAGCATCATGAATAAACCTGACCTGGAGGACATTATGTTAAGTGAAATAAGCCAGGCACAGAAAGATAAATACTGCATGCTCTCATTCATGTGTGGAAGCCAAAAAAGTTGATCTCACAGAAGTAGAGAGTAGATAAGCAGTTACTAAAGGCTGGGAAGAGTAGGAGTGGTAGGGAGAGGATGGACATAACATTGGCTAAAGAATACAAAATTACAGCTAGATAGGAGACATAAGTTCTGGTGTTCTATAGCACTTAACTATAATCAGGTTATGGTTAACAATAATTTATTATCTAGTTTCAAATAGCTACAGGAGAGAATTTTGAATATTCCTAATAAAAGAAATAACAAAGGTTTGAGGTGATGAATATGCTAATTATACCGATTTGAGCACTTTACAATGCAGGCATTAAAACATCACTATGTACTCCACAAATATGTATAATTAATATGCAACAATTTAACAAAATCTTGACTGTTTATATGAGCCACATCCAAGGAGACAAATTCGAGGCAAACAAAAGAAACTGGGAGAGGTGGTGACTGGAAAAAGCAAAAGTATTTTGTTCTTCCTGGTGATAGGCTTTAGGGAATAATGAGAATATTGCAGACGTGGTGTTCAATGGGATGGAAAATTGATGAAGAACTTCGGGTAGGGAAAGATGTGTCAGTGTGACAGATGAAGAAGGCAACTTTGACAATAATAGCTAGACAGATGAAAACGACTCAATCCTGAAAATGGAAAATCAAGTGAAAATGAAGTACTAGCAGCCAAGCTAAAGATAATTGGGTCTATCTTATAGTAAGAAAAAAAAAAAAACAGAGGAAACTGAAAGAACAGGAACTAAAAAGCAGAAAGCAGCAGTAATGTTTCCTCAGGGAACTGACAAAAAGAAATTGATCAAAAGATATTTATTGAATAAACTAATTAGTAATTTATTGAGTGACAATAAGTTTAGTTCAACGAATATATAGTGCACACAATGTATAAGGATTTGAGTTTTGTGCTAGAGACAGGCAGTGAAAACGATATCAAAATTTTCTTATTTGCCAAATTAGAAAGATGATGACATCGCCAACTGCAAACAGAAATCTACATTTTAATGTTTATGCAGTGAATATTGGTTTTACTGTGACTTAATGTCTTCGACACCTCAGAAAATGTTTGTTATTGACTACTAAAAAGAAAACATTTTTAAGTACAATTTCAAACCTTTTGAGCTTGCTAACAAATTGAATGTTAAAGTCAATAGAATTTGCATTTGTGAAGATTCATACATATAGAAGTGACTTTTTAAAGAATGTTTCTATCTAAATCTCTGGAAAATGAGAAAAATGAGACATTAAACTGAGTCTTGCAGGTCATCTCCTCTGTCATTCATGACACTTGACTCTGTATCTTTCAAAATTAGAGTATCATGTCAGAAAGCATTTGGTTGATGTTTCAAGAAAATAATAAATGTTACTGTTATTCATATACAACTGTTAGCACCAAATAATACAGCAATGCTTTGTATATTCTCTACCCACAACTTCTGTGAACCAGGAAAAAAAAAATAGGAATGAAAGATTTGTTGCATTAGTTTCAGGCACTGTTTAGGCCTGTTTATAATAGTGATATTGTCTCCTTTGGAATATTATAGAGTATTTTCAGGTTTAAAATGAGTTATTCAAAAGAAAGTAAATCCCTTGGAAGCTGTTTGAACTGTTTGTAGAAAATAACTATTTCTAGTCTTTTAGTATTCAAAAATAAAAATTACTATCTCTAATATTGTATCTCCCACTGTTCTCTCTGAAATAACAGTCCATTTAAATGGTACTTTATATTGGATCTTGTAAAAACTAAAAGGTCGTATCTTTATTTACTATTTATAAGCCCCCACAGTCGTGGCACAGGCCTGGGTCAATACATAATAAAATATTAAAAACCATCACATTGCATCCATTCTACCATGCACTTTTTCACACTTTGAAATCTCTGAATTCATGAATGAAAGTGTTTTTGCCTTGTTGATTGTTCACTAAATACAGTCTGTCATACATTTGAGGACATACAGTAAGACTGATAATATCTAGCAATAAATCCCCAACATATCTTGGAATGTGTGACCCAAAGAAGAATTTTAATGTAGAGTATAAATAAAGGATAAATTCTTACGAGAATTGTGAAGTTATTATACAGGATTGTCAGCCACATGAGCAGCGGTGCAATCATTCCTCAGTGAGCTACGTGCTTGTCCAGTAATGTTTACAATGGCTCTTTTCACCTCTACTTGGATGCACACTGTAATTCCCAAGAGACAGGCATAGCTGCTCAGGTAATTAAACAGTTTGTTTCATTTAATGTTTGAGGGGAAAAAAAAAACAAATGCCTGACACTGTGAAGGTAGAAATCTTAATTACTATTTCTAGAACCACTGCAAATCACTTGTGTGACCATTCTATCTTAATTATATAGCAGAACGAAATGGTACCACTGCCCAAGATAGAATGCTTTCTGTAAAACCTGCCAGTGAAGGAGATGAAATACTTAAGTGATAACCAGGTTAATGGATAAAACATTAAGGTAGGACTCCAGAAACTATTTCTGTTTAATATATCTTCATTATTTCCTCACACAACCAACACTCCTTCAGCTGTAAAATGAAAATAATTGTGTTTTCAATCTCTGTGCAATAACATGCAAATAAAACAATCAAAATATGTAGCAATTTTTGCTACTTGGAAGGAAAATATTATTCCAATACAAATAAAAGGGGAAAACTCAGTATGATAAGTAAGTCAGAATTACCATTTGCTAGGAGGACTAACAATTTGATCTGTGAATTTCTGAAGCTTTAAGTTAATGCTAAGTGAATTTTTTGTCCATCAACAAATATTTTTCAGTTTAAAGGATTAATTTTCTACAAATTTAGGGATTGTGGTTTTTACTACTCTCCTCCTAAAACTTCTGACATTCCCACCTAATGCATTTGATGAGCTGCTCACAGACCCATAAAGCAGGTGGCCACCAGATGCAGTGCACCTCTAGGAAATGTAATTGGTGCTTGGCAAATTTGTTTAGGCAGGTGGTCTATGAACACAGGTGGCCAACTAAGTAAGTTTCATTGTGTTTCCAATCTCAGAAGACACCTGCAAAAAACACAGGGAAAATATTCAATATGATTTTATTTCAGGGGAGGTGAAATAGAGGATTATTAGGTAAAGAATTTTAAAAATCACAAGAATAGATTGTGGAAGGTGCATTGGAATAGGGATTCAGAGACCCAGATGTGGGTCTTGACTCCGTGACCCCAGGTGAGATACAATCTAGCAGCACATCTGGTCTTTATCATTTCAGAACTAGAGAGAACCCCAGCAATTACTTTGTTCAACCCCTTCATTTTCAAGATGTAAAATTCAAGTCTGAGAGTGAATAATGGAATTTCTGACAGTCCCACAGCCTGTCAGGGACATAAACAATGTGGAAACTCACTCCAGAAATCTTGCCACTGTAACATACTACCCCTCTTCAGTTGAAAAAGGAATTGACAACTTGAATTATTACTATAGGCTGTTGGATGATCTCTAGCACCCTTTCCAGCTCTAAAATTGCATGTTTCCACATTAAAGCATAATAAAGACTTGAGAAGTCTTACACATTTCCATAGAAAACAAGCAATGTTAAGCTATCAAACTAAACTAACAAACCAAAAAGCTGCATGTAAATCATAAATGGAAAAGAAGGCAGTATGTGTTCTCATGTCTCAAATTCCATTGTCAAACTTTACCATTTATCCTAAGGCATTTATGTCCAAGATGATGTTTTGTTTATTTACTATTTCCATTTGCAAAAACTACTCTATTTCAAACTTTCAGGTGTCTGCAGTAAAATCCCATTAAGCTAAGTAATAAAACTCTATTATTAGAGTGACAAGAATCTTCACTACCTGAAGTTATAATGCTTGCTCCCCTACCAACGTGAATGTTGTGAGGATTAATGAGATATTTAGGAAGCATTTTATGCATACAGAGAAAAGAGCCTCATAAATGCAAAAGAGGAATAACAGTAGTTTATCTCCCCTGTCAATGGAGGAAAACCTGTCTAAACAGATGGACCTGCAGTAGTGTTGAAACTGAGAAAACACTACCTATGTTAGAGGAGGCTTAAGATAAAAGACTTCTTGAGGGAAAAAACTACCTCTGAAGCTACAGGAATTTTAATCTGCAAGCATCTGTTCGGTGCGACCAACTGTCGTAATTTGCCAGAGACTGTGCTCTTCCTTGGGATGTGGGATTTGCAGTGCAAAAACTAGGAAAATTCCCAGGAAAGCGGGACAGTGGGTCACCTATTTGTAGGAGTTGTCTCTTAAATAGTTTCTATTTTTTAATATTGCACTGGCAACCTCACTTTCTAATATTCTAACTCAAGCTTTGAATTTCTTAATGCACCAAAGTGATGGCACGTTTTAGGGAAATGTATAAGACAATCATTTAAAACATAAGAATAAGTTTAATTCTTGTTTCCCAAGACCAGCACTTTGGAGATATCAGGTGAACAAGAGAAACTGCAATAATATTTCAGTCGAAATTCTGCCATCAGATTTAACCACTGATACCTCAACCTCCCAGCCCACCTCTAGTCTGCCTAGTATAAGATGCTCCTATCAGTCTACAGCAGGGATCCCCAATCCCACAGCCATGGACCAGTACTGGTCTGTAACCTTTTAGGAACTGGGCCATGTATCAGGAGGTGAGCTACAGGCTAGTGAGAATAGCTTCATCTGTATTTACAGCCACTCCCCATCACTCACCTTACCACCCAAGCTCTGCCTCTTGTCAGATCAGTGGTGACATTAGATTCTCATGGGAGCATGAACCCTACATAAACTGTACATGTGAGGGATCTGAGTAGTACATTCCTTATGAGAATCCAATGCCTGATGATTTGTCACTGTCTCCCATCACCTCCAGATGGGACCATCTAGTTGCAGGACAACAAACTCAGGTCTCCCACTGATTCTACATTATGATGAGTTGTATAATTATTTCATTTTACTATATTTTACAGTGTAATATTAATAAAAATAAAGTACACAATAAATGCTATGTGCTTGAATCATCCTCAAAACATCCCTCCCTGCTGCAGTCCATGGAAAATTTTGTTGAGGGAAGCAGCAAAGGAGAAAGGACTTACAGAGTGCCTACATAAATTGGTTATGGGTAACATATAAACTGGGAACAACAAACTGCAGCAAACCGCAGGAGGCCTCTGGGAAGGCAAACTTCTCCATGCCTCATGTTCCAGTGCAGGGTGACCTAGGCTCTGTTACCATAAACATTGTACTCAAGGATATAAAACCCTTTCCTAGCCCTAAGACATAACCAGACTTGTAGGCGCTTGTAAGGCCCACCAGCTGCACATAGATAACAAGCTAAAGATAACCACATGTTCTTGTTTTGTGAAACTCCCAAACCACCGCTGTTATCAATCTTTAGAATGACATACCACTTCCGGCTCACTGATTCATCCCACCATCACATCACCCTCACCCCGCCATCACTCCACCAACTACCCTATAGATCAAAGTCATTGTAACCAATAAATACTGCAGATGATCAGAGCTCAGGGCCTTCACTGCCTCCACCACAAGTGATGGCCCCCGGTCCCACTTTTTACATTCTTAATCTGTCTTTTTCTCATTCCTTTGTCACCACTGAACTTGGGGTACCCACGGGTGGCATGTGGGGGCTGGTTCCCTACAAAAATTGTCTTCCACCAAGCCTTTCCCTGGGGCCAAACAGCATAGTATCCCACAATTGTGCTGCTGTGATTTACCACTGCTCCTCTGCTCTCAAGGTCTGACAACAGAGGAACTTTCCAAGGGAGTATAGCTCTTCAAGGTCACCATAAATTGCCCAGTTATGAGGGAGTTCCCTTGTTCTCTCTGAGATGTAGCTGGATAGACACATTTCCAGAATGTGTGCTATTTGTTGAGCCCTGTTCTCAACACTTTGGAAATGTCAAGGTGATTTTTCTTCTATCAGTGACCTCTTTTTGATTTTCTTCTTTTCTTCCTTTCACTTCACTTAATTCTCTCCTTTTCTTTCCATAAAACCTTGATGTTTAAATAACTTTGCAAAGACATATGACATGTAAGAAGGAAACAAAACATCTTGCTAAATATCTTATTTTAAAAGACAAAATATTCCTGCTATTGGGAAGTTTCTAATCCTGAGAATACTAAGAAGATGGCTTGGGAAAGAAACAGGATAACATAAGGGCTTCACAAAAGAAAATGTCATAGAACTTAAAGTATAACTCTATTGTGGTAACCCATGTTAGCATTTATTTTTCTCTTTTTTTCAATATAGCATAACATCAAAGGATGAAATGGCCCAGAATATTCTTACCCTCTAGCATATGCTTGGACCACAATGAAACTAAATGGTAGAAATAATATGTATTCATCCCTTATATTTTAGATAATACTTTTCCTACTGTAACACTGTAAAATAAATACACTTTTTAATTTGTCCACATTTGTCAGATCAATTTGAGAAACCACACCTTATTAGAAAGAGTGGAAATTAGCTTCAAAGCTATATTCCATAGTACCCATGCTCTGTACCAATTGATTATACACAGAAAAAAATAAAAGGGATTCACCCAGCTACCTGATCCTCATTTTAGCATACTTATTGTCTAAATAGAGTTAGGGCTGCTTTCTTTTCTCTAGTCTCTCATTGATTCATGCTTATTTTACTGTGTTGCTATTTTTTATTGAAATGTTGCTATTTTTTATTGAAATTTCAAGGCACTTTCAGAAAGTGCCTTGAAAAACAGGCACTAACCAAAACCATCAAGTCAGGTCCCCCAAATTTTCATGGGTTTTCTCAGCCCTCTGCACCTGGATAATTTTGCACTCCTCCTGATTATTTGATCATATGAAAACTGTCCTTAACATATTCTTGCAGATTATAACTGCAACATGAGATAAAAATTATAGCTATATACATAAAAGCAATAATCTTTTTGAAAACTGAAATAGTAACTCCATATTTTAGCCATAAACATAAGAAAGAACATGCAGAATATTATTTTTGACATGTGAATAAATATTAAAATATACATTTGTAGTGTGAGAATTCATTTTAAAATAACAATGCTTCAATTTTAGATATCAAAGATATCAAAGGCAATTTAAGTTTAGCCATGTTTGTAATTCTGTGTCCATAAAAGCTTGAAGCTAAGAATGAATATTTTTTGAGCACCTACTCTTTTCAAGGAAACTACAGCATGAGAAGTCATGCTTGAAAAGCTTACAGCCTAGTAGAAACATAACACAAGGATATGATCTTCTAGAAGAGTTCTAATCCATGCAAGAATAAACCACAGTGGGAAACATGAGAAAGGAATTACAAGAGCTCAAAAAGAGAATGGATTTCATCTAGAGAGAAAAAGGACAGGAAATTCTGAAGGAGAATCATTTGACATAGACTTCAGAGAATGAATAAAATTTGTGTAAGTAAAAGGCCATTTTTTTCTTTATTATTATTATCAATAATACGACATCTTACTATTCATTTTTAATGGTAAACATGACAAATCAAAGAACATGATCACTTAGATACCTTTATCTACTTAACATATGTTCATCAATTTCCTTTAATATCTAGGTGAGCATCCACTTCTATACTAGTTTAAAAAAAAAGTATGGAAGTTTGTGTAGCAACATAATCTGGAGACAAGTAGGGACATAATACATACTAGATTCTAAAACCCTTGAACACAATGACCTGGTTTGTCTGTCTTGCCTGGCACTTAGTAGATATTTCATAAGGACTATTATTACATGTTTGCATGTATGTAGACACAAATGGATAGATGTATAGAGGTAAATATTGGCATACAATTTTAATCAACCACACAGCCAATTCAGTAATTTCAAATAGAAAAGCTTAGCATATCTTAATTAAATGCCAATATCCTGCTTGTAGTATACATAAAGTATCACAAATTAGTATGGACTAATATAACCAAAATAATTATTTTGATTAAGCAAAGAAGAATCACTGAAGTGTTACTTACTCTAAAATTAATTCTGTTTTAAAGTTAAGGTGGTTTACATAACTACCTACCATTACTGAAAAGAAATATATGACATCCATTTCCAGGCAGCTGCAACAGGCATTTTTTTCAAAGTGGACATGGAGAGAACTTTAACTCATTTGGTTGTGGTGTTGCAAGTATCTCACAATTGCTGCAAAGAGAATAAAATACCTAGGAATACAAATAACAAAGGATGTAAAGGACCTCTTCAAGGAGAACTACAAACCACTGCTCAATGAAATAAGAGAGGACACAAACAGATGGAGAAACATTCCATGCTCATGGTTAGGAAGAATCAATATCGTGAAAATGGTCATACTGCCCAAAGTAATTTATAGATTCAACGCTATCCGCATGAAGCTGTCAATGACCTTCTCCACAGAACTGGAAAACACCACCTTAAACTTCATATGGAACCAAAAGAGAGCCCACATAGCCAAGACAATCCTAAGCAAAAAGAACAAAGCTGGAGGCATCATACTACCTGATTTCAAACTATACTACAAGGCTATAGTAATCAAAACAGCATGATACTGGTACCAAAACAGAGACATAGACCAATGGAAAGAACTGAGGCCTTAGGAGCAACACCACACATCCACAACCATCTGATCTTCGACAAACCTGACAAAAACTAGCAATGGGGAAAGGATTACCTGTTTAATTAATGGTGTTGGGAAAACTGGCTAGCAGTGTGCAGTAAGCAGAAACTGGACCCCTTCTTGACACCTCACACTAAAATTAACTCCAGATGGATTAAAGACTTAAACATAAGACCTAACACCATAAAAACCCTAGAAGAAAACCTAGGCAAAACCATTCAGGACATAGGCATAGGCAAGGACTTCATGAATAAAACCCCAAAGCATTGGCAATAAAAGCCAAAATAGACAAATTGGACCTAATTAAACTCCAGAGCTTCTGCACAGCAAAAGAAACAATCATTAGAGTGAATCAGCAACCAACAGAATGGGAATACATTTTTGGAATCTACCCATCTGACAAAGGGCTAATATCCAGAATCTACAAAGAACTAAAACAGATTTACAAGAAAAAAAACAAACAAACCCATCCAAAAGTGGATGAAGGATATGAACAGACACTTTTCAAAAGAAGACATATATGAGGCCAAGAAACCTATGAAAAAATGCTCATCATCACTGATTATTAGAGAAATACAAATCAAAATCACATTGAGATACCACCTCATGCCAGTTAGAATGGCAGTCATTAAAAAGTCTGGAGACAATAGATGCTGGAGAGGATGTGGACAAATAGGAACATTTTTACACTGTTAGTGGGAGTGTAAACTAGTTCAACCATTGTGGAAGACAGTGTGGTGCTTTTTCAAGGACCCAGAAATAGAAATTCCTTTTGACCCAGCAATCCCATTACTGGATATATACCCAAAGGATTATAAATTGTTCTATTATAAAGACACATGCACACGTATGTTCATAGCAGCACTGTTTACAATAGCAAAGACCTGAAACCAACCCAAATGCCCATTGACGATAGACTGGACAAGAAAAATGTGGCACATATACACCATGGAATACTATGCAGCCATAAAAAAATCAATGAGTTTGTGTACTTTGTAGGGACATGGATAAATCTGGAAACCATTCTCAGTGAACTGACACAAGAACAGAAAAACAAACACCACATGTTGTCACTCATAGGAGGGTGTTGAACAATGAGAACACATGGACACAGGGAGGAGAGCATCACACACTGGGGCCTGTTGGGGGGGGGGCAAGGGAGGGACAGCAAGGGGGTGGGGAAGTCAGGGAGGGATAACATTGGGAGAAATGCCAGATGAAGGTGACAGGGGGATGGAGGAAGCAAATCACATTGCCATGTGTGTACCTATGCAACAATACTGCACAATCTGCACATGTACTCCAGAACCTAAAGTACAATTAAAAAAAAAATAAAAAAGTAAATAACAGCCTTAGTACAACTAATGAAATCACAACATTTTCCAATCAAACTTCATACACCACTTACTTATAACACCTAATAATTTTAAGAAAAAAATAAGGAAATTATAATCTTTAAACTGTATAAACACTGTTTTACATAAAATTAAGTTGGTTTATTTACAATAGGATATTTTAATAGTACTTAAGATGGTTTAATGAATTATAGATATCCTAAAGTAAGACAAACTATCTCATTGTTCTCAAATTTAACAGAAGGATTCTGATGCTTTATTGAATAAAGTTTGAAAAATGATTCTCTGTACTTTGAAGATGAAAGTTTGAGGAATTACAGAGATTCAGAACTGTGTGTAATTACCAGGTGAACCTTAAAAAAATATATTTTGTATTTCAAAATGAACCATATTGGGATAAATGAATACTTGAAAGAGAAGTGCTGCAGAATGAGATGATAAAAGGAGAGTCTCCACATTACCCATACAGAATGAGGACAGAGACACTTCTCTTACAAAGGTCTTTAAGAAAATGAAATTAAAATAAGGCCAGAAATTCACCATACAAAGATCTACATAAGAAATGTAGATTTATGTCACTGTGTTTGTACATGTATTTTTCTATTTAATAAACAGAAAGTGGATGTTTCTATAGTATGTGTTCATTCATTTAAAAAAAAATATTGAGTTAGATCCTCTGGTTTTGCCTAAGTGACTTGGCCACAGATGGGTGTATCAACTAGTATTAAAATGACCATAAAATTTTATGTCTAGGAGTGTACAAACCAGATAACATCACCAACTATGGAAGGATTCCTAGACGAATCCTTTTCTGTTTGAGTGAATCACATGGCACAGTATGATTTAAATGAAAATAAAAATCATCCAAGTGAATTTTGAGTAATTATAGTGAATAAAAACAGAATATCAGATAGAAATTTTAATTCTTAACAATAGAGAGGATGTTTTTAAACTTATGTAAATATTATTGCTAACAAGAAAAAAATGGTGAAATATGAAAATGTCACTTTTTATATTATTTTAACACAAAGCAAGTGTTTATTAGGTTTGTATTTGAATATACATATATATATATATTTTTTCCTTTAATTTTTTTTATTTCAATAGATTAGGGACCCAAGTGTTTTTAGAGGCTGAGCACCATATCCCAATTCTTTGGAAGGCATACGCAGAAGGATCAGTTTAGCTCAGGAGTTCAAGACCAGCCCGGGCAATGTAGCGAGACCCCATCTGTACACAAAAATTAAAAAATTAGGTGAGCATGGTGGCCTTTGCCTGTAGCTCCAGCTACTTGGGAGGCAAAGGTGGGAGGATTCCTTGAGTCTAGGAGGTTGAGGCTGCAGTGAGCCATTGTAGCATCACTGCATGCCACCCTGGGCAACAGAGTGAGACCTTGTCTCAAAAAATAATAATAATAATAACAAGTGGTTTCTTATTACATGGATGAATTGTATAGTAGTGAAGTCTGGGTTTTTAATGTACCTGTCAATCACATAGTGTACATTGTACCCAACAGGTAGTATTTCATCCTTCACCACCTTACCATTCTCCTCCTTTCTGAGTTTCCAATGTCCATTTTGCCACTCTGTATGCCTCTGCATATTCACAGCTTAGCTTCCACTTCTGAGTGAGAACATGTGGTATTTGTTTTTTCATTCCTGAATTACTTCACTTAGGATAATGGCCTCAGTTCCACCCAATTTGTGGCAAAAAAAAACATTATTTCATTCTTTTATATGGTTAAGTAGTGTTTTATATGTATGTATACACACATATATATACACATATAACACACACACACACACACACACGTACCACATTTTCTTATCAGTTGATGGGCATTTAGGTTGATTCCATATCTTAGCAGTTGTGAATTGTGCTGTGATAAATATGCATATGTAGGTGTCTTTTTGATATAATGAGTTATTTTCCTTTGTCTATATACCCAGTAGTGGGATTACTGGATCAAATGGTAGAACTACTTTTAGTTCTTTAAGAAATCTGCATACTGCTTTTCAATACTTTATCTCTTTTGTGTGATAATAATTCCCAAAAAAAAAGCAAGAGTATGTCTGGTTTAACTGTTATGTAGCATACAAAATGTATTTTGATGAAGAATGTTCATTTAATAGATACTTTAAAATTATAAACTTTGCTTCACCAAAAAATTCCAACTCATTTTTGTTTATTTTCTGTATAGTTCTTCTGCCATGGTTAGAAAAAAAAAGAAAAGAAAATTAGTGTAGCAATGAAGTTGAATAGCAGCAATATAAAAGAATTTAATAGAGAAAATAAAGTTTAAAATACCATAAAGAACTTGGCTTTAACTAGAATAAGTAAATGAGGAAAATATGATATAAAGAATTCTTTTATCAGTATTTATTTTTAAAGTTCAACCAATGACTGAACCCACAGGGCTTTTATCTGTGGAAAAGCATGATTGCAAATATAGTCATTTATATAACCACAGAGGATGAAAGATATGAAAGGAAAATTAAATTTTCAATGAGGCAATTGCCAACCAGTTTCCCATTCAAAATACACTAAACTAGCAGATGCACAAAGTATTTTTTATTTCAATTTTGACCTTCAGGAGTCAAACTATTTGTTGATAAGGCAGCACATAGGAAATAGAACAATACCAGTAATAATCACTATACATCAAACTTTATGAATATGAAATGCCAGACTTATTGCTTTTGTTGACTATATAATCAATATTTTATTCGTTTTTGAAAAATTCATAATACATTTTTAGACAATAAAATATTAGACTGATTCATTTTAATTAAGGCATAAATTTGACATCTTTAGAAAGAAAATAACATTAGAATTCGTATTCTATTAAAATGTCTTGTTTTTGTGCCTCTGAGAATCTTAGAAACCTAAGGTGTTAGTCCAAGTTTAAGTAAATTCTATAATATAACATCTATAATTCTTAATTTTATGTAACACTTTACTGACAGAACATATAAAACATTATTTAACAAACACATTATCAACATGATTGTCTAAGTGCCTGTTCTTTGATTTTTCATACTTTTAACTCATTTTATATTTACCACAACCCTGTAAGAAAGATATTACAATTACTCCTAATTTACAGATAAAGAAAACTAGACACAGAGAGTTTAGGTAACTTTCTCACAGACAAACAGCTAGCAGGTAGCAATCTTGAGAACTAACCCAGGCAATTTGGTTCCAGGCTGTTTTTTTTTTGAGATGGAGTTTTGCTTTTGTTGCCCAGGCTGGAGTGCAATGGTGCGATCTCGGCTCACCGCAACCTCCGCCTCCTGGGTTCAAGCAATTCTCCTGCCTCAGCCTCCCGAGTAGCTGGGACTACCAGGCTGTTTTTAATCATTATGCTTTGTTGCTTTACAATGCTAAGAGTAAATTTATAATCCACTTATGATGTTAGGGTTTTGTAGTCTGAAGTATCTTGATAAAATACTGTATGTGATTTGGCAACTTGGATTCATATCAATAAATTCTCAATCTGGGGAAGTCTAAACCACATAAACGTTGAACAAATGTAATCAAGTTGATATCACCATAGGAATCATTTTGCTATCTATAAATGGAGATGTTAAAAAATGTAAGCTATACAGATCAGGTTATGTTAATGAGACAACAATTATATCATTGAAAATATCATTTTCAAATTAATCTATGAATTGTCTAATATTAACATCAAATATGTTATTCAAATTTGGGTAATTAAAATGAAATGTGAGTGGACTGATTCCTATAAGAATAGGTCTTTTTAATTTCATCAGCTTTTATTCCTCTTCAGACAATCATTGGCATCTGGATGGAATTTGTAACAGTCTCTGTTAGTAAATGACCTCTCCCTTCATCACTCTATGATGCTTCTGTCCTACATTGTCCTCCAGTGGGCAGCTGCAGAAATATAAGCTAGCCTAAGAGAGGTAAAATTAATCTATGTATTATGTATTTTTAATCTATGTTAATGTATCTTTATGTATATGTATTATCAAGCCAGAGATATTTGAAATGGAACTGTTCAGGTCATAACTAAGGAGGATGGAGAAGACCAGTTTTAAATCAGAAAACAAAATATTGGAGTGAGCCAAATCAGTAAGGTTAAAAAAAAAATAGAAGGGCAGATGTAAAACCAGAGACCCTGAAGCACATTTTGTAAAAATAGGAAGTACATGAACACTATGGGAAATCTAAGAACTTATCTTCATAATGTTCCTTTTGAATATGTCTGCAAGTGTGCAGAGACTTAGCATGATGAGTTGCTTACCAATCTATAAATGGATCCTCCTGTCAACCAGGAGTGAAAGGGTTCCTTGAAGATTTTCCTGTGTGAATTTGCCTTCCTGTGAGACATGTGTGGGAACTTAGGCGTGGAGTAGTACTTACTGAGCACAGGTGTTTCCAGGCTGTGTTGACCTACACCTTCGAAGATTGCAAAATGCCCTAACTGGCTTGACAGCTCAAAAAATGGGAACAGAGTTGAACAAATAACCTGGTTCTTCTTTCCCAGTAATCCCAACAGGTTAGAAGATATAGGCACGGATTAAAATATCACAAGTTATGGTCAGGATAGACCATAGAACACATGGTAAATGTACATGGGTTTAAGTAAGAAAGAAAAAGAGCTAGAGAAAGGTTAGAGAGCAGAGAGGTACTATATATCAAGCAGTAATACAATGTTTATGTTAAAATTTATAAACTGGAAGATATACCCATTTTGGTGGAGAGAATGCAGAGAACATAAAATTTACATTGTTTTAGCAATATATTATGAATGGTCCAATAAGATGTCAAAAATATAAGATTTGTGTCTTAAAAATTATTTCTGGAATACTAACAATATGATAATGATAAGATACTTCTTCACTCAAAATCTTTTTTTTTTTTTCACTTGAAATCTTTTAAGTCTCTTGCCATCTGGATTTCCAATTTCTGCCTGTCTTTGAGTCAAAGTTTTTCTCATGCTAACTCTCATCATTAGAGTTATCAATTCTGCTGCTTAAGCTGGACACCTCTTCAAATCCTAACCTAAATTTCTTAATTTTATGTGTTGATTCATTTGTTCAAATACAGTCATGAAATGTTGATTTTGATAGATACTATGAGTGGCGCTGGAGATTTATGTCTTCTCTATTCATATTTCCACTGTCTTAATTTATTACCTCATAATTTTTCAGCTAAATCTTAGCAGTAGCAGCTGTGTTCTGCCAGATTCTAATTATGGTCTTTTCAATCTTGTCTCTTTATTATTCCTGAAATGATCTTTTTAATACACAAACCTGATTATGCCAAATATTCAAACTCTGTAGCATGACACAGAAAACCTACTGTGATATATTCTCTGCTTACTGTTGCAGTCTCATCTGTTGCTGCTCCTCAATTACCTCCACCTTCATCTCCTGAGCTACCTCCGTCCCAAGAACATGAACTTCTCTTTCTCAACACTGGGCTTCAGCTCCCCCTGTCTTCTTTCATTTTTGCATACCGATACATCATCCTTTGTGTTTTTTTTTTAATTTATTTTTATTTACCTTTTATTTTATTTTTATTTTTTATTGCATTTTAGGTTTTGAGGTACATGTGAAGAACATGCAAGATTGTTGCATAGCTACACACACGGCAGTGTGATTTGCTGCCTTCCTCCCCATCACCTATATCTGGCATTTCTCCCTATACTATCTCTCCCCAGCTCCCACCCCCCACTGTCCCTCCCCTTTTTCCCCCTCGACATAACCCCAGTGTGTGATGCTCCCCTCCCTGTGTCCATGCATTCCCATTGTTCAACACCTGCCTATGAGTGAGAACATGCATCCTTTGTTTTTTAGGATTCATTTCCGCTGGTACTCCTCTAGGAAACCTCTAACCAAACACTCCCGAAAAGGCTGGTTTAGAAACTCCTTCAATGGGTTTTAATAAACACCTGTACACACCTTTATCCTAAAGGTTTTTACACAGTATAATTATTATCTGTTTATCTGTTGCATCCCACTTTTGGTAGCAGAGAATGTATCTTGTTTGTGCTTGTCATATATATGTAAAGAACTTCTAGAAGAATATTTCATTTAGATAAATATTAAACATCTGAAAAAGTTGACAGGCTGAAAATTATATCTGAAAAAAATGTTAAAAAGTAACAGACATAGCTGCTTCTCTGGGCATAACATGAATGTGACAGCAAGTTCCAGTTGAAAAAGAAGTAATTACAGGAAATTTCAGTCAGAGACACCTTGTTTTCTTGTAGTTAATGACAGCAAAGTGACTAATGTGGGCAAAAGTCAGCATTTTGAAGTAGAAAGACAGAAAACCAGTTAGGAAAGTCTCCACAATGAAGTCCTGACTGAAAATCATGAGTAACTGCATCTAATAAAATAAGAGGAATGTGCCTAAAGAAATACATACGGCTGAACAGAAAGCTCTATGGAAAAGTCGTATATAAAAAAGACAAGTTAAAAAAAGTGGAAAAAAGAGTATTACAATATCAATATTTTAAAATACTTCAACATAGACTCTGTGTGTGTTTGTTTCTACAGCCGTAATTCATACTTAAGGGACATTTAATAAACATAATTGGAAATACATACTCCAAGGGTATGTATTTCTCTAGAGATAGTTTTAACGAGTACTTTAACATTTTGATAATAAAAATTTTATTGGTAAAAATGTGTATTTCAAAATTTGCTGATTGACTAGTAAAAAGAAATGAAATGGTTCTACAAAAAGAAATAGTTGGAATTTTCCTTCTCTTGAATAAATAATGTATAAAAGTCTGGTAAGTGTATACACACATATGCTTTCCTATTTAGTTATTTCATTTAATCAGCTATTTATATTGCCATGGCCTCATAGATATTTTATAATTTGGGTTATGTTATATTGCTGTATTATTATTTTGTTGTCCAAATTGCCCCAACTTTGGCCACTGGAAGCTCTTTCAATTGTCACCTACATCTCCTTGACATACCCCGTTCTTTTGTTTTCTGAGCACTTCCTTTTTTATGGCTCTAAAAATGCTCCATGCACACCTTGTATATTTCATGCCCCAGAGCTAGAATTAGTCATTTCTCCAAGAAACACTGGTTCCTTTTAATGAAGAATAATAACATTAAAAACCAAGATGTGATTATTAACTGTTCTCATTGCTATTAAAGTGCCATTGCTTCCAGATCTTATGAGCAGACAGAACCAGGAAATAAATGTATATAATCTGTGTAAATAGACATTTCTATAATTATCTATATATCTATCATTATTGTCTATATTAGGTTAAAACATTAGCTCATATGGATGTTGCTAATGCTAGCTCAGTACCACATGGGTCATTCTACCCTTCCCTACTGCTAATTTGAAATTTTCCACTCCAACAGTGAGAAACATAGTTTCCCTTATTTACATTTATTTTATCCTTTATTTTTAAGTGCACTGATATCCGTATACTGATTCAGAAGATTGTTTGCTATCTAAGTGTGCACAGCCAAATCCTATTGCTAAAAAAATGTTACATTTCATGAAACATGGTATTGAAGCACTAAAGGGACAGAGCATCAGAAGTCATCCAGATCACAAAAGTTATATAATTATTCACATTCACCTGCCAGTTAGCAGCAGAACATGTGTCAGAGTATCATCAGGATGACAACAGTAGCCTTCCCTAACTGTAATTTTGGAAACTAGTCATATTTACCCAAAAAGAGTCTAAGAGTTGTGCATGTCCAAATTGTCTATGTCAGTTTTCAGTATAATGTACAATCAAGAAGAAATTTAAGATTCTGTCTGGATTTGTAAGTATATCACTGGTACCAAAGGTGATTTCTGAATAAATTTAGATTTATTTTTAATAATAAGGTCACATAAAGGATTTTTTTTGTTTTGTTTTGGTTTACTTTGAGCATGGAAGAAGACTGGACTTATCCATATATTTTTTCATTCCAGAGCATCAACCAGCGATGGCTATCAAGATAAGAATGAATGACATCGTGATATCTCTCCTCTCCTTCTATTTTGCTTCCTTCTTCATCAAAGAGAATACTCTGGACTGGTGGCTCACTCTTGTAATCCTAGCACTTTGGGAGGCCAAAGAGGGTTTATCACTTGAGTTCAGGAGTTTGAGACCAGCCTGGCCAATATGGTGAAATCCTGTCTCTAATCAAAATACAAAAATTAGCCAGTCTCTGTGGCAGGTGCCTGTAATACTAGCAACTTGGAAGACGGAGGCAGGAGAATTGATTGAACTTGGAAGGCAGAGGTTACAGTGAGCTGATATTGTACCACTGCACTCCAGCCTGGGCAACAGAGTGACATTGCCTCACTGCACTTCAGCTTGTCTCCGAGAAAAAAAAAAAAGGGAAAGAGAAAGAGAATACTCTTCAAATATGAAAGAATATGCTAAACTTAGATAAGAACAACTTAAGAACAAGATGGTAAAGAGAAACTGAAGAGTAAATCTAAGCTTTACCAATGAGATTAGACCTTAGTCTAAATTAACTACGTTCTGGAATACTAAGTCAGACTTCAGAGGAGATCTCAGAACTACCAACATCAATATTGTTGCAGGAGTAAAGATATGCTTTCAAGATTTTCAATATTAATACAGACTAAATGTATTAGTTTTATTATTATTTTTTTTAATCCAAAACAGGTAAGGATGTGTGGAAGTTATAACATCACATAGTCTGTGTCAATGTAAAAGAAAACTTTCTAATAATACTGGATGTTCAAAAATGTAAAGAGATGCTGAAAAGATAGTGAAAAACTTATCCTTTTTGTTTGTTTGTTTTTGAGATGGATTTTTGCTCTTGTTGCCCAGGCTGGAGTGCAATGGTGTGATCTTGACTCACCAAAAACTCCATCTCCTGGGTTCAAATGATTCTCCTGCCTGAGCCTTCAAAGTAGCTGGGATTACGGGCATGCACCACCACTCTGGCTAATTTTGTATGTTTAGTAGAGATGAGGTTTCTCCATGTTGGTCAGGCTGGTCTCGACCTCCCGACATCAAGTGATCTGCCCACCTTGACTTCCCAAAGTGCTGGGAAATTTATCCTTATAATTGTTCCAGTACTTATGAGATGAGAGATAACTGTGGAGAGAGCACTCTTCATCAGGTTGGGATTAGACGGCTTCTAAGAAGACTTCCAGTTTTGAGATACTATTGTCCCTTTTTAGCCCGTCTCACATGCATGGATATTATAAAATCATGTTTAAATCTACTGCTAATAGGCTAATAAGCTTTTATGTTCCTCTTTTGCCCCTTTTATTTTAACTCTTCTGCCTATAACACTGTAACTAATAAATTTGAAAAAGTCTGTATGTATCTTTAGAAAACATGACTGGCTCAGAGTCGGTGCTAATTCATCGTGTTTTGAAGTTGAGCATTCTATTTAGAGAAGTTCTCTCTTAGCAATGTTTTTATTTAGAGTTTAAAGCATGTGTTGGTGTTAGTAAGTCCTTAGAAGTAAAGATATAATTAAACAAAAATATGAAAAATGGAGACCAATGGGTCTCTAACTTTATATTTTATCATCATAATTATCACTTTACAGATAGGGTCTTCCTGTATGGAGGCAATGCAGCTTTAGCTCACTATAACGTCAAACTCCTGGGCTCGAGTGATCCTCCCACTTTAGCCTACTGAATAGCTAAGATTATAGGCAAGCACCTCCATAACTGGCTAACCGTTTTATTTTTATTGTTGTAGATATGTGGTCTCACTATGATGCCCTGGCTGGTCTTCAACACCTGGTCTCAAGCGATCCTCCCACCTGTACCTCCGAGAGTGCTGTGATTATAGGCTTGAGCCACCACCACCATGCCTGGCTGGACCCCTAACTTTAATAGAGCCCCTAACTTAGCTAACGGGTACTAAGTTTAACAGTTAAAATAACATAGAAATTATTTAATTCAATGAAAATTATGAAATAGATAACTGGAATAAATTATTTATTGTCTATACCTATATTAGTATGATTTCAGAAAATGAAAAATTCATTTGAAAGAATTACAATATATCTGAATGATATTATTAAAAAAGAAAATGTTTAAATATACCTGTGAATTAGGAATAAATTGATAAGTCCCTACCCAAAAACAAACAAACAAAAAACTTGTATTTAAATAAAACATATACATAGAAATTTCTAGATAATATTGAGTTTTTTCCCAATGAAATAAGAATCACCTATTTAAACATGTAGCTTTGAAAACATGGGATCATAATTTTTTAATGTGGTAGGAAGTGAAAATTGCTTTGCATTTATTCATTTAGTAAATATTTATTGCATGCCTAGTCAGTATAAGTTGTTGATACTGTATTAGGTGTTGAAAATGGAGAGAAAACAAGACACAGTCCCTGCCCCTTTAAAGCTTATGTTCAGCAGAAAAACAGCTATTAAACACTTAATTACAAAACTCTTCACTTCATCGTAAAGAAAGTTACCCAAGATAGTATTGAGACTGTTATCAAGGGAGGTGTCTCAAGACCGATGAGAGAAGGATCAAGAGTCCTTTGTGGAAATGATCACTGAGAGGAGCTTGTATAAGCATAAGAAGACATTGGTCAGGCAAAAAATGGGTAGAAAATGCTTTCAAGAAGATGATAAAACATGGAGAGAGATCCTGAAGTAAGAAGGATCATGTGCTTTTATGAGACTTAAAATGGTTCCTGTTCCTGGGTTGCATAAATGGGGGACAAAAAGACAAACCCGTTTAATGATCCTGGGATTAGGCAGGGACTAAAGCAGGAATAGCAACATAAGCATATCCTTCCATCTAAAGTTCAACCAGTGTAGCTCTTCCAAAGTTATTGCTGTGATAACATTTGGATAAAATATGTGTAGTTGTAGTTTCTTGATTCCTTTTTTGTTTCCGTCATGTTTATTAAACAACCAAATCACAGATGGTGGTGTATGTTTTCAAATCTCGTGTGAAGAGTTATGAACTACCTTGAAAATGAGATATATTAAACTTGAATGCAGTAAATAAATATAAATAACCTTTCTATTATTTTTTAACTTTTACAGCACAGTGACTTGCAAATAAATACAAAAACAATATATTCTTCCAGAACATCAAAAGATTAAAAATAAAATCTAGCATATGCTATCAAATACAGCTTAAATAAATAACATTTTAATATCAAGCATGTGATATAATTTGGAAGACAGAGATAACGAATGTATTGCACAGCACTGAGAGAAAATAAAGATATTTCAGTGTGAATATTTTCTTTTCAAAATTTTACAGATGACCTCCCAATTATAAAAATAAAACTTTTCTTCAATACAGGTATTATAAATAAATTTTACACTGTTTATTTTAGAATAAACAGTTGAATATAGAAAGAGAACAATTGTCTTATAATAAATTTATATTGTCCAATTTAATAATTATTCGTATTTTTACTTCTCTGCTCCCCTTGCTATTCACCTGTTGAGAACTAAATTGTTTATTTAGACCATTATACAACAATAAGCAGGAAAAACAAGAAAACAGCCTAAAAATCCTGATTAAAATGAATGTCTTTTTCTTTATCTCTATTCTCAAGGAAACTATTGATTAAAAAGACTTGGAAATGAATAATGGTAAATAGAAAAATTAATTTCTACCCAGAGGGTCCAAAGGTTATCTAGTACAAATTCCCTCCTCTTATAAATAAGAAAACTGAGACTCAGGGAGGTTAAATGATTTATTCGAGGTTGTCTAACTAGTTATAGCAGTTGATTGATTTCTGGTTTTCTGGTTTCTAGCTCTTCACAATACACACTGCCCAAAATTTGACTTTGCCATGTTATTCTTTTTCCATGTAATAAATAAGTGGCAGCATATGGCTGTCCAAACTGCAATAATTTTTTGAAATAAAATTCATCCAGGACCCTTGTTTATAAGGCATCAACTTCAAAAGAATCAATTAAAGTTCTGAAATAATGAGATTTAGAAAAAAAGAAAAAGCCAGTAAATCAATGGACCAAGATGTAAATGTAAAGAAGCTAATTTGGCTGTCATTTAATCTTTATGTACTCCTTCAAATGGATAATCTTGGTGTTAAAAGTAAATGAATCAATTTTGCTACATTTTACATCCAAGGGTGTCAGTAAATATGCCAGGGTCAGAGTGGGGCGCGTTGGCTAGTTGTCTATCAACAAAGTCAATAAACATATTGGTATAACTTAATTGTTCTGTAAAGGGCCACAGTTTCATATTTCTTATTAAATTGCACCTTTTGAGGATGAATTCATTTTATTTTTTCTATAAGTCAAATAGACCTGTGAAGAGATGGATTAAATACAAATGAAAGGAAAAGAAAAATATTCCAGAATCACTGTTATATAAAACTGTCTTACAGCACTGAGTACCTAAGAAACTTCTTCAGTTGCTACTACCCTTATTCAACTTGAAATGTTTAACAAAGTAAAGGGGCTTCACCTTAACTGCCTTGATAAAATGATTAATGAAATTTATCAAAACAGCAAATTTCATAGAGGCTATTTTCAGGAAGAAACAATTGTTGTGATGGTGTTATGACATCAAAAGTGAATAAAGAAAAAAATAGGACTTATTTATAATTTTCCTTGTGAAGTATGTGTACTGTTATTTCCAGGCACCTATCTACTATAAACTTCTCTCTTATTTTTATCTCTGACCCTGGGCAAGAGCCTCTTGTTCCCGTACTTGCAATGAAAAAGAGAAGCGGCTCTGTCTCAGTCTGTCCATTGCCCAAGAGAAGGTTTAGACATTCCCTGAATATTAACCTTTTGCTTGGCTTTTGAATTGATGACATGTTCATTGACTTCTACATATTATCTAGTTCCTGACCATTGCAATTTGATTTGTATTGCTCTCTGAATTCTGTGTCCTTCTTATATTTGCACAGTTTACTAAAATATTGATTCCTAATATATACAGTATGAGTGTAGATATATACATGTCTGTATATATGCATGCATGTTTACATATATATGAGTGTATACACACATGCATACACACACACACACACACACACACACATACACATATATATATATTTTAGACATAGGGTTTTTGTTATGTTACCCAGGTTGGAGTACAATGGCTATTCACATATGCAATAATAGCATATTATAACCTCAAACTCCTTGGCTCAAAGGATCCTTCTGTCTAAACCTTTGAGGAGGTGGGACTACAGGTGCACATTACTGCACCTGGCTCCAACCCAATATTTTGGTTTGCTTTATTTATCCTGGTTTTGCATTATTCTTCTGCCTCTAAGACCTATCTCTACTCCCAGTGCCTGTGTACACAGACATTCTCTTCACATCAGAATGTAACATAATAATCAAACAAAATGTAAACGTTTGATCACAGTTCTTTTTTAGACAGAATACTCAACATCTGTTTTCAAGATCTCGTGGATTGCTATTTTAATTGTAATAAATTCTTCATAGTCAATCCAAATCAAATAGTATTTTAATGCTCATCTGAACAGTTTGAATAATTTGGATTCAGTCAAACTTATCTTAAATGTCAAATGTTTTATAGACCATACTATTGTTTAATATTAATCGTAGAGTTAAAAAGGAAAGAGAAGCTGGGCACAATGGCTGACACCTGTAATCCCAGTACTTTGGGAGGCTGAGGTGGGCAGATTGCCTGAGCTCAGGAGTTCAAAACTAGCCTGGGCAACACAGTGAAACCAATCTCTACTAAAATACAAAAAATTAGTCAGGTGTGGTGGCATGTGTCTATAACCCCAGCTACTCAAGAGGCTGAAGCAAGAGAATTGCTTGAACACAGGAGGCGGAGGTTACAGTGAGCTGAGATTGTGCCATTGCACTCCAGCCTGGGTGACAGATGATATGGTTTGGCTGTGTCCCTACCGAAATCTCACCTTGAATTGTAATAATATCCATTTGTCAAGGGTGGGGCCAGGTGGAGATAACTAAATCATGGGGGTGGTTTCCTTCATACTGTTCTCATGGTAGTAAAAACGTTTCACAAGATCTAATGGCTTTATAAAAGGGAGTTCCCCTCCACAAATTATCCCGCCTGCCACCATGTAAGAGACTTGACTTTGCTCCTCATTTGTTTTCCACCATGATTGTAATGCCTCTCCAGCCATGTGGAACTGTGAGTCAATTAAACCTCTTTCCTTTATAAATTACCCAGTTTTGTGTATGTCTTTATTAGTAGCATGAGAACTAATATAGTAAACTGGTACCAGGAGTGGAGTTCTGCTGTAGACACCCAAAAATGTGGAAGCGCCTTGGAACTGGGTAACAGAAAGAGGTTGGAACAGTTTGGAAGGCTTAAAAGAAGACAGGAAAATGTGGGAAAGTTTGGAACTTCCTAGAGACTTGTTGAATGGCTTTGACCAAAATACTGATAGCTACATGGACAATAAGGTCCAGGCTGAGGTTGTCTCAGATGAAGATGAGGAACTTGTTTGAAACTGGACGGGTGACATTTTGCCCCTGCCCTAGAGATTTGTGGAACTTTGAACTTGAGACAGATGATTTTGGGTATCGGGGATAAATTTCTAAGTGGTGAAGCACTCAAGAGGAAGTGGAGCATAAAAGTTTGGAAAATTTGTAGCCTAAAGCAATAGAAAAGAAAAACCTATTTTCTGTGACAAATTCAAGATGGCTGCAGAAATTTCCACAAGTAGCAAGCAGTCAAATGTTAATATCAAAGACAATGAGGAAAATGTCTCCAAGGCATGTTAGAAGTCTTCAAGGCAGCCCCTCCCATCAAAGGCCTGGAGGCCTAGGTGGAAAAAATGGTTTCATGGGCTGGGCTCAGGGCCTTGCTGCTTTGTGCAGTCTTAGGACTTGGTGGCTGAATCCCAATAATGGCTAAAAGGGCCCAATATAAAGCTCAGACCATTGTTTCAGAGGGTGCAAGCCTCAAGCCTTAGCAGCTTTCACATGATGTTGGGCCTGTGGATGCACATAAGTCAAGAATTAGGGTTTGGAAACTTCTGCCTGGATTTCAGAGGTTATATGGAAATGCCTGGATGTTTAGGCAGAAGTTTGCTGCAGAGGTGGAGAACACCTGCTGGGGCACCAAAGAAGGAAAATGTGGAGACAGAGCTCCCACAGAGAGTCCTCACTGGGGTGCTGCCTAATGGAGCTGTGAGAAAGGGCCACCATTTTCCAGACCCCAAAATGGTAGATCTACTGACAGCTTGCACCATGCATCTGGAAAAGCTGCAGACACTCAACAGCAGCCCATGAAAGTAGCTGGGAGCGGGGCTGTACCTTGCAAAGCCACAGAAGCAGAGTTTCCCAAGCCATGGGAGCCCACATCTTGCATCAGCATGACCTGGATGTAAGACATGGATTCAAAAGAGATCATTCTGAAGCTTAAGAATTGACTGTCCTTCTTGATTTTAGACTCCCATGGGTCCAGCAGTACCTTTGTTTTGTCAAATTTCTCCCATTTGGAATGCCTGTATTTACTCAATGCCTGTACCCCCATTGTATCTAGAAAGTAACTAACATGGTTTTGATTTTACAGATTCAGAGGCGAAAGGGAATTCCCTTGTCTCGGATGAGACTTTAGACTATGGACTTTTGAGTTAATGCTTAAGTCAGTTAAGACTTTCAGGGACTGTTGGGAAGGCATGATTTGAAATGTGAGGACATGAAATTTGGGAGGGTCTGGGTGGAATGATAATGTTTTGTCTATGTGTCACCACCCAAATCTCACCTTGAATTGCAATAATCCCTACATGTCAAGGGCATGGCCATATGATAAGATAATTTAATCATGGATGTGATTTTCCCATACTGTTCTTCTGGCAGTGAATAAGTCTCATGAGATCTGATAGTTTTATAAAAGGGAGTTCCCCTGCATGAGTTATCTTGCCTGCCACCACATAAGACATTATTTGCCTCCTAACATGCCTTCTACCATGATTTTGAGCCCTTCCCAGCCATGTACAACTGTAAGTCAATTAAAGCTCTTTCTTTTATAAGTTACCCAGTCTCAAATATGTCTTTACTAGCAGAATGAGAACAGAATAATACAACATCTATGTTTTCAAAATCTGGTGGGTTGCTATTTTAAACATAATAAATTCTTCTTAGTCAATCTTTTGAGTGCTACTTATCTTTTGAGTGCTGCATGAATCTAAAATGATATCTCACTTCTCATTGGAGCTTAAAAATTATTTATTCAATGAATATTTCCAGAGTATTTGCAAATTGATTTACAAATAAAGAAACTAAACATAATTTAAATAGCTTACTCCAGGTCACATATGAAGTAAGTAAAAGAGCTCAAATTAGAAATTGATTATTTGATGACTTCAAGGCTGATACCTTTAGCCATTATGCTAAATTTGCCCTAGGAAGCATGAAATTCACTCTCCTGAAACGATTAGAAAGCAAATAAATTTTGAAGATGACTTCAAGTAAGAAATTTAAAGAAATAGTCTTAGTTTTACCTTTAAAACGAGTATACCTGAGAATGTTAATTTTATGTGCAGACTTTAGTGGATCAGTAAGTTCTCAGGTTAAACATTGTTTCTGTATGTTTATGAGGGTTTCTGGGTGTGTCTGTGAGGGTTTCTGGATAAGATTAACATTTTTATGGCGATTGGACATTGTCAAATCTGTTCTGGGCCTGAATAAAACAAAAGACAGTGAAAGGAGAAATTTGACTTTTTTTGGTTCTGCCTCACTGATTGAGCTGAAGTATCTCATCTCATCTTCTCCTTTATTCCTCAGACTGGCATTTTTATCTCTGAGTCTCCTGATTCTCAGACCATCAAACTCAGATGGAATTATGCCACCTGCTTTTCTGGGTCTCCAGCCTGCAGACAGCAGATCCGTTTGTGGGACTTCTCAACCACCACAATCACATGAGCCAATTCTTCACTTGTATATACAGTAAGTCCTTGCTTAACATCATCCATGGGTTCTTCGAAATTGTGACTTTGTAAACAAAAAATACAATTCTAAGCCCCAAAACCATCAGAATGGACTCCTCCTCTTGGCCAAGGGCATTCGAAAGTTAACGTGAGAAACTAGTTCGGGCCATGATGGGAAGTAGGGGCTGGATATGCTTCATTACCGTTAACATCAACACAGAGCTTAACATGGGTAGAATAGACTCAGACTCTCTAAGTCTGATAAGAAACATCTACAATATATTCTCTCTGAAGCCTGCTACCTGGAGGCTTCGTTCGCGTGATGAAAGCTTGGTTTCCACAACCCCTTATTATAACCTAGACATTCCTTTCTACTGATTCCAGGTCTCTACGTAGTAACTCTTTCAACAAATTGCCAATCAGAAAATCTTTAAATCTACCTGGAAGCCCCTGGCCCACTACTTCAGGTTGTCCTGCCTTTCCAAACTCAACCAATGTACTTTTACTGATATTGATTGATGTCTTACAACTCCTTAAAATGTAGAAAATCCCAACTACCTTGGGCACATGTCATCAGGACTTGCTGATGCTGTGTCATAGGTACGTCCTTAACCTTGGCAAAAAAAGACTAAACTGGTGGAGACTTGTCTCAGATACATTTTCATTCACAACTTTAAGCAAAACGTTGTATAATGAAATAAATTTTACCATAAGCTAATTGATATAAACAAAAGTAAAATTTCTATGGCATATTTCTGGTCACAAAAACAGCACCAAATTTCTAAATAAAGATCTAAAACACTTCTAATAGTAAACATTGAAACAAATATGAGCTATACAGACATTTAAGAAAGATTAATTTCTAAAAGCAAGACTTATTTATCCAGTTTTTGGTAAATCCGTGATTGATGGTTGTTATAGTGACAGTAGGTTAAATCAAGCGAAAAATATTTGCAAAGTGAAAATTGTGAAGAGCATTTCTTACCACCACATGGTTCAAAACCCAAGAATCACAAATAGAGTGGGATTGCTAAGCACTTTGTTCATTTGTATGATTATCATATACTTTACAGATTTTGATTTTACAATAATTTGTATTCATTCATTCATTTCCTAACATGCTTATGCCAGTTCAGGGTCATAGGTGGCCTGTGCCTCTCCCAGATCATATGCAGTTTCTATAATTTCATATTAATGAATATTTAATTGTTCACTTTAAAAAATAATTTCCAACCAAAAATGACACATTAAAGGGTTTTTGTTGTTAAAAGCATATTTTAGATAAGATGTTTTCCATAACACTAACTTTATAATTTTTATAAAAGATAATGGTCATTTTCTATGTAAGAGAAACGACTTCAAAATTTAATTGTAGAATGATGAAACATGAAAATAAATTTTAAAAATAATTAAACAAATTACAACTAAAATGGTAACTTCAAAATAAGATTAATGGAATAAAAACTCAGAGAATGGAAGATGGCCGATTAGGAGCAGCTGAGGATTGCAGCTCCCAGTGAAAGCGTGGAGGGTGAGTGGACGCCACTTTCCCAGACGGATTTTTATTGCCCACCAACCAGGAGATACCCAGGGGGAGGAGCCCCACGGGTCGCCAGCACACCTAGTTTGGCCGGCGCGGCTGGTTTGGCCGGCGCAGCTGTTTTCGCCGGCTCCGCTGTTTTCGCCTGCGCGGCCGTTTTCACCGCCGCTGTTTGGAGCGGCGCCCCGGTGCAGCGGTTCCCGATACAAAAGACATGGGTCCGGGTGCCATTTTAGCCGGCAATTGGAGCTCCAGGAAGGCAGAGCCGCCCATTCATTTGATTAAAAAAGGGGACTGAAACAGACAGCCAGGCCAGGAGATTTCCCAGGCAAAGAAACGCCAGCGCCCACGGTTTCAGCCGGCGCAGTGGGTCACCGCAGGGGAAATCATACAGATCCCGGCGCCTTGTCAACAGGCGGCTGGAAGACCTGGGAGACAGTGACCATTCAACT